>JAUTDX010000794.1:0-41659 GCA_030844895.1 Ambrosia x helenae
AAAAACATAGTTACATAGAAAACAACATTTAAAAAAAAAGGGGTATTGGATTTCAATAATCCAAACTTTCACCCATTGGCTGGCAATAATCTGTACTTCAAAAATTCCCAACAACGATCTCACTTTCAACGTATTGGCCGACAATGAATCTTTGTTAATTGAGAACTAACTCAGTTAGTGGATGCTGACGTAGATGATGATGTGGCATGCCAACACTGGCATGGAAGATGATGTGGACGCTGACATGGCATGCCACATCATCAACCACGTCAGTATGAGCATGTCACGTCAGCGTCCACGTCAGCATTCACTAACTGAGTTAGTTCTTAGTTAACAAAGGTTCATTGTTGGCCAATACGTTAAAAGTTGGGATCGTTGTTGGGATTTTTGAAGTACAAATTATTGTCAGTCAATAAGTAAAAGTTTGGATTATTAAAATTCAATACCCCAAAAAAAAATTGCATAAAAAAAGCATTGTTTTTTTTTTTTAAAAAAAACCAACATTTTATCTAACACACCCATCCATCCCACCCAAATTGGAGCTCAAAATAATCAAAGGACCTATACGGGCCGTAGAGACCTCTACGGCTCGTATATGTTCTCACAATAATTAGATGCCGGTCTGACTTGCAACTGAACATCGTACGTTAATTTATGCCTTCTACTTCCTGTAAAGGTCCTTACGGGACGTAAGTTTGCCTCTATAGGCCCATATAGGGCTCTACTATTCATTTTTTTTAAGTTGAATACACCTAAACTGGTATAAAAAATGTGGAAATTAACAATATGATATATATTGAGTTAAACTTAAATAAAATAAATATCTTAAATAATTTGCTAACATGACTATTTTGTTCAAGCAAAACTCCAACCTTTTAGTTGTATTAATATTGTTTTAAGGTTTACCATATGTAGATAAAACCATGGCTAATTCATTTTAAAATTAATATATTTTCTAACCGGCTCCCTCACCCACAATTTCTAGTTTTTATTCCAAAAATAAATAAATATAAATGGTGGAAGCAGTACCTAGTACTTGGCCACTTGGGCATGTCTTTCTATTTGTCTTTCCTTCTTTGTTTGTCTTAATAGACCAATGGAGTACAAGATAATAGATGAATAAGGAAATTTACCCTAACCAACTCAATTTGTGGTCTGAAAGTAAAGGGGTCTTTACATCACCTACCAAATATATAATCCTCCATGCCTCTTTTTCTTTTTTTGACTTTCTTCCATTAGTTAATTTATATGAATATCTAGTACTTCCTTGCCCAGATCTTGATCTCAAGTCTTGAGTTTTTTTAGTCTTCTTGTTTAATCTTGGTAAAATTCCATAATTTTTTTCTGGTTTTGTTTCTACATATATATATATATTTAGGTTTCAAGATTAATTTACTTTAATTCTCTCTCTATATGTGTGTGTGTGTGTGTGTTTGTTGTACAGGAAATGGTGAGAGGAAAAGTTGAGTTGAAAAGAATAGAGAACTCAACAAGCAGGCAAGTGACTTTCACCAAGAGAAGAAATGGGCTTTTGAAGAAGGGTTATGAGCTTTCAGTTCTTTGTGATGCTGAGGTTGCTTTGATTATCTTCTCTCAAAAGGGAAAACTATATGAATTTTCAAGCTCAAAGTATGTTCTTCTTCTTCCTCTCTTTCTCTCTTCCTATAAATATGTATGTATATGTTGAGGGTGATCCATGTGCTTCTATTAATGTTATTGGTAGTAAGGCTCATGATGAAACACTAGTACTACTATATCAAGTAGTTACAGGCTCCAATTGTGGTTTAATTGTGCAACTGTTCTAGGCAATTTGCAATGTGTGATTTGACTTTGGAGTCTTGTTTAGATATTTTTAGATCCTTTTAGTACCTTCTTCTGCAAAAAATTTAATCTTTGTGTACGTTTTGATTATTATATTATATACTTTGTTTTAGATATTTTTTTTGAACAGCATACTTTGTTTAGATATAATCTGACTTAAGATTTGAACCAAATCAGGGAACAGCATAATTGTTAATGAGCTTTCTTTTGAGTATATGTGTAATCTGGGGAAAAAAAATGTAATCTAAAAGTCAGTTAAATATTAACTTTAGGGTTTCATTGTATTACTAGTTTATTCTATCATGTCAAATTTTCTGCCAGTAGATTATAGGATTACCTATCTTTAATCAATAAAATGTATAAGGAGAAAATTTAGCTATTTATCGTTAATCAACCAAAGGATTTATCAAAGTATAATTTTATATGTTGAACTAATCACAGAAGGAAAATAACAAACATTATACTCTCAACATTCAAACCACAAATTGAACAAAGAAAAAATATATCTTACTAGATTTGGTCTTTGTATACAAACTACATGATTCACAATATACAACATACTGTTGAGCTGGCTCAACGGATTTTGAAACAGACAGTGGCGGATATAGAAATGTTTTTCAGTAGTAACGTTTTTCATTTTAGTAGCAACGTTTTCCAAATTTTCCACTACGCGCGCGAAGTTGAGCCGCAACGGACGCGGCACCTGCTTCTTCATTAGGTCCGCCGTTGGAAACAGATATATGTTTATATAGAGCATTATGCTCGATTTTCTAGCAATAGAATATATATCTGCGATATTTATTTTTCTACGAGTTTATGTTTGGAGATAAACATTAATGAGACTTAAGACTTACTCAAATTTCTTATCATAATGCGAGATTTTTAACACTTCAAGTACTTGTGTGACGTCTATTAGATCACAACTTGTATACGTGTTCACTAGCGACATTTAATATATAAGTATGGATCTTCTATCGCGTTTGAAGTTTAAATCAGTACAGTGTGATCATAAACATTTACTTGGCTTGTAGGTGTTCTTGTAAGACACAACTTGAAACACATAAGTATGTACTTAATATTCAAAACATGATCTACCTTCTACATTCTCTTGTTGTTCATAGATGCATTGTTATATTTGACACACAAAATCATAAACTTGCAATACAATACACACAAATCTGATCATCTTCAGTTGATGCGGTTTCTTTATTCTTCATAAGCGAGATCAAAGATCTAATATGAAGAATAATTGAAATATGGATATGATGTAACTTTATTTCTTAGTATTCTTCTGAAATTTCCTCTTCAACGTTTAATTTACATACATGTGTATACTACATACATATGAGAAAATGTTCATGTATCAAAACAGTGTCATGACTATTTATATATAATTACATATAAGGTTTTTGTATCATATTTAATTTAAAGCTCCCATTACCAACTAAGTTATGGGCTTTGTATCATCATACAATCTCATAATTCAAGGTATAACATTTTAACGCACTTACTTGACATGTTAGTCTCTACTATCATAGTATGCGCTAGAGCATTCAATATTATTACTATAGCAAGAGTCAACGTTATTGACTTAACCAAATGTTTGGTGATCATTAAGGAAGATGAATTTTGTTAGGTAGCAACTAGGATAGATATCTTAGTAACTAAAAATTCAAGCTCATGTTTCTTTTGTAGGATGTATAAGGGAAGGTATATGAGGGAAGGTGTATGAGGTGATACGCGTCCAAAAGGGAAGGCGTATGAGGTGATACGCATCCCAAGGGTAGGCGTATGAGCTGATACGTGTTCAAGGGTTTGGTGTATGAGTTGATACGTGTTAACAAGCACGTGTATGGACTCATACGTGTGCTCTCATACGCGTGGCTGCAGAGTCACAAGTATGATTGTTTTTCATGGAAAAATCGAATTGTTTTGTGTTTTTTTTTGGTATTTGATAATCTAATGATTAGGTTTTGTATAAGGAATGATTCCTAACAAGTTTGCAAAGCCCAAATCAATCCAAAAAACACGAATTATAATCCAAAATTCACAAGAACATGAAGAACACAAAACTCATGGTTTTTATCAAAAATCCAGATCTGAATCAAACTAACGTTGTTTATCACTTGAAATTGATTCAATTAGATTCTAAAACACTTTTGAATGATGATTCAATAATCAGATCTTTAAAGTCATTTCATGATCATGATTTTAGTCCAAAAACCATAATATTCATAAACATGAAATTTTTCTCAAAAACTCTAGATCTGATCTGATTGGACTGAAATATGAATAGGTTTTGTATAAATTCACTTTCTAAACATGAATCCACAACAAATCTCAAATCCAAACATCAAAAAACACGTCAAAGTCAATGAAAAACCTTGTTTTATGCAATAAACGGGTCAAATCGGTTTTCTAAAACAATTGCCTTAAAACATTCAGATCTGATGCAAAACCTCTATAACAACACGCGTGATATGAGCCTCGGCTCTGATACCACTTGTAGGATCGACAAAAAATGAATATCGCATGTGGTTTGGATTAAAGACGAAATCCATAACCTGATTAATTGTTATAGGTGAGTATTTATGGATAAGATAAGAATATGAGAGCACACATAGAAAAACACACACAAAGGGTTGCAACTTGTATTAGAAATGACAAAGTTAATACAAAGACTAAGGCATGTGGTATTTATAGGAGATGTCATACACCTCCTTCATCTTGTACATGTATGGCTCTCATACATGTACACACTTCACATGTATGAGCCCAATGTAGGTTTATGAGCCCAATAAACATCTAAACAACCCTGAAACGTGATAAATCATGACCCGACTATCATATCCAAGCTAGGGACATAGCCGAAGGGTGCATTTACATAGGTTGTGACTGTGCCAGGTTATTTTTAATCACATTTTTTTTTTGTATTTGGTTTGCCATTGTTTGAGTCGGCATTGATCCGGATGGTAGAATATCTTTCGTCCGGACCATCATTGTTCCGTACAACAAAGTATGTTGTCTTTGGACAACTGGTGGGCTAGGTTTCTACATGAAGATTGTTCGTTTAGATTATATGAGTTTAGCTAGGATTAATAGTGGTTAAGGTGTTATGTTCGTCATATTGGGATGGCACACAATGTTTTTTAGCAGATCTTGGTATTGCTTACTGCATGCTACCATGAGGAATTATTAAGTTCATGAAGAATATTCCAAAAGTATCTACCATAGACAACAAAACACGCATACTAATTATTTTGGTAATTAATGGGAGAAAATGTATCACTAAAACGAAGACCGAAGATCTCAGTAAATCCTTAAGTAAAAATGTAGGCCTTAAGGAGATCAAGTTTAACGTCAAGGCCCATTTTAAAGTAATTAAAAATCTAGCGGCATTAGAATTTTGTTTCCTTATGAAGTAATGGAACTCGATCTTAGGTCTTACTCGAGTGTAGTGTTATCACTTCATTAATCTTGAATCATTTTCTTTAGCCAATGAGGATGGATATATAAAGTGTTGGCCCTATGCAAGATCGATGACAATAAAACAAACACTAATCTAATGATGAACAAACCGAAAGACAAAAAGCAAATTAATGAATGTTTTTTGGACAGAAACATTGTTCGAATAATATGGATTATCAAAGTGAACTAGATAATCTTGATGTCTTACAAGAATGGCATGTTACAAGTATTTATACATAGAGAAAACGGTTAATTTTGGTTCAAATCAGTTATGTTTGGGGGGGGGGGGGGGGGGAACAAAACTGTCAACGGTATAACTGTCATTAAGACAGTCATACGTTGAACCGAAATAAACCATGCTATAAACCTAAGTTATTCACATATTACAAACATAATAACGTCTTAAACACAATATAAAAACATAACATAAGTTTAGTTTAAATATATAGTCAACATAAAGCCCCTCATATAGTCTTAGGAATAGGAACAAAGCCAACATTGACAACACAAGCGTAAAATGTAAGTGATAAATAGCTATAGTAGTGATATGCTTGACATTGTGAGTGGATATGAGAGAAATTCTAGGTGATGAAGAACATGATTCAGTTTAGATGTATCTTGTGAATTAACAAGAAATACACATTAGAAAGCTCACATTACAAGTCAGGATATACACGTTGAGACCACAAGAGTAACATTTCTAGCCATTCTGAAGATGAGAAAAAGTTAGAATGACACATTTGAGAACTTTACGAGTTAACTAGGATTTTAACAATTGATAAAGCAGACACACCAATAAGGCTGAGCAAAGAAATGATGAGATGGTCGATCCATAAATAGAATCGTGACAGGAGTTTACTTATATTAGATTTGAGGATGCACCAAAAAGGATGAGCAAGGAGATATGCTCTAAACATAAATAGAATCGCGACAGGAATTTACTTATATTAGATTGAGGATGAAATGCGTTTATAAACTTGGTTCTAAAACGCGATAGACACACCAAGGCGCAAAGCGCAAAGTGCTAAAGCGGGGGCCTTTTCGTACCCAAGGCGCAAGGTGATTATAAAATTTATATATACAAAAAGGCCTCAGTTACATGAGGCACACGTCCCAAAAAAACCCTAAAATCTGTGTTTTTTGGGTGCTTCTTGTATTTACTTTGGGTGCTGAGCGAAAAAGCCTCAACAATTACGCCTTGGTGGGCCTTGCACCTCAAACACACTTTTTTAAAAACCAAGTTAATAAGATAGCATACAATGAGAACAATATCAACCAAGCATGAATTGTAAGATGAGCCTGTAAGGCTATGTACAGGTTTCATTTTTTTCAGTGTTCACATCATAAAGTTACTGTCATCTCACTAACATATCATCCCACCATTTTCGCTCACTTTTTTTCCCACTATACTATGTTATGGTTTCATTAGTTTTAACTCCATCATAATATCTTTTTAATCATTATCATTTTTTTAAATCCTAGCTTTATATCAACTAAATTAAATAAATAAAAAATCAATGCAATAAGTTAAGAAAACTACATTAATATTATAAAAACCTAAAACCAAATGTGTTAGTACATGATGTTTAGATGTCCCTAGCCTAGTATAGGTGTTTATGAGTTGTTTTGTATACGTTTATATGTGTTTTGTGTGTTTTTTATGACGTTTAGGGCTGTTTACACGATTATGATTGGTTTACACGACTAGCCTTGCTAGTCGTATACTTTTGGGATGACTATAACCTTAGTCGTGTGAATTAGAGGCGACCATGGTTCATATTTTCCTGGCGTGACAGCTAGTCGCCCCATGGGCCTAGGGCCGACTAGTTCGGCCTATAAATACAACCAATCATTGCCCTACTTATTTCAGCTGTCATTTCACACATTCCAACACCTAGTACCTCGGTTTTGGGGTCTGTATCCTTGTATTTTCCACTAGAGCTCTGTTTTTAATACGAATACAACCTTTTAAAACCATCTCGTGTGTGTTTTGATATCTCGTTATTGTGTTTGTTGGCGTGTTTGTTATCGAAACATCGTCTAGTGGATTCCGCACACTAGACGAACCAGCTCGTAATTGTCGGATTGTCCGAGATCGGTCCTACAAAAAGTACAATAAAATTACATACATCATAAAAGTAAACCTAAGAAAACAAACAAATCATTGTATAGAAATTATTGGCGATTCAAATATTTGTTTGTCCAGTTCCGACATATCGTTGGTTTCATCCCAAGCACAATAAGATCAACAACATCAGACTTTCGTTTCTTGAGTGCTAACAGTTGTTTGATATCCTCGTCTGGAAGATCCGTTTGTCTTGGATATCTGAGGTAGCTGAATATGAACCTCCACCTTTGTTTTTTTTTTGTTTTGTCCAATCTCTCCACATCGGACGATTTAATTCAACCGATTCATCCGGAACATGAAAATCATTGTCTTAGTCGTTTAGATTATACGCAGATCGCGCATCCAAAACGCTATATGAGGATGCTACGTCGGTGGACGATACGTTCTTCTACCTTTTGGATTGTGTCTCTCGCTCCATAAGAGGGAGGAGATGTCACTTGATGCTTTTCCTTAAGATTTTCCACGGTTTCTCTGTTGTAAATGCATGGTGTTTATCTGGTTTGTAGATTTTATGGACATCGACACGCAAATATACATCATTATCACCAGTTTACCATCACATTGGTTGGAGAGGTTGATTTAGATGGTGTTAAAGGCAATGCATTTTTTTCGTATTTCTCTCCATTAACTAAAAATGCAATCCAGATTGCGGTAAACTTCACGTCCCATGAGATCATGAAAGGCTTTACCAACCTGACACCAGAAATCGGTTACTCTTTCATGGTCAACTGTAAAACAATTAACGTAGTGTAAACCTGTAGTTAAATAAAAAAACATATTATTATTTAAAAAATAAAATGTAATATATTAAAAATAGAAATATAGAGACATATATAAAGTAATTAAATAAATATTTTAATGATAAAACTTAATATCTATAAATATAAAATAATATATCCTAACGATCGTCGGGTCCAGATTCATCTCCTTCGTTGGCGTCCACCGCTCAGATGTTTTGTCTACTGCCTTGGTGTCTCCTCCCTTTTTTATGCTTTCTTTTTTGTTGTTGCTGGGAGCGGCCCATTTGTGTTTGTTGGACAAGGTCGGGTTGGGTTTCGGGCATGGCAGATTGTGAATGTTGCATGTTTGAACGTATCGAAAATAAAAATTTGCTGCTTATAATTGTGCGTGGAATGGTACTTCAATCATATGCCCCTTGCCGATAATAATAGTAGAACATATTAGGAGGGTAAGCGTCAGTTTGAGAGTTTGGTGTGGTCGGGGTATTCGGTGTCTTCGAGGTCTCCTCGGTGAGTATAGGTTTGGTTATACGAGTTGTTTGGGTATATATTGCTCCATGAAAACATTTTATCTTTTTGGAAGATGTTTTGAGGGTTTGAGAGTGAGATTATGGGGTAAAAATTTGTAAAGTATGTGTATGTTTATATAGTTTTGGTTCGATGTAAAATTCGTCTTAGTATCATTTTGTCATATCATGACTTTTTTTCATTAATTTTTTATTGTTTATATTCGGTTGTTGTACATAATGTTGAAATGATAATTCAAACATCCAAAACATCAAGGGTGCAAAGTGAAATTTAAGAGATTGCATGGAGTGTTTGTGTGCATGCCAACGGCTAGTGTTTGAATAAGTATTCCCATGAATACCGAGTTTGTTGAGTCAATAAGTCCGCCGAATTAGATGCAGTTTGTTAGTCAATTCAGTTATGTTTATTACCTATTTAAGCAGTCCTTGTTCTATGTATTTTGTATTCGCTTCTCAAGCTTTCAATCAGTAATAATATTTTGAATCATTCGACTGCAATTCCTGTGTTCTTGCTTATACCAACAGTGGCATCAAAGCAAGGACGTATTCCTGTGATCTTTTTTCCATGGCTAAAACTAAACCACCCCACAACACTCAAATCATTCCAGTTTTCAAAGGTGAAGGTTACGAATATTGGAGCATCAGGATGAGAACCATTCTAAGATCTCAAGAGTGTGGGAAGGGTTGAAGGTGGAGTGCACGTTCGTGGTGATCAAGATAGGCAAAGAGAATATCGAAAAAAAGGATGCTAAAGCATTGGCCATTATCCAGATAGGAGTGCATGACAATCTTTTTTCAAAGATTGCAAGTGCTCATACGGCCAAAAAGCATGGGACACTCTCAAATTAGAGTATCAAGGTGATGTGCAGGTTCAGGCTGTGAACTCCAAAGGTTACGAAGAGGTTTTAAAAATCTCTCAATGGGTGAAAGTGAGATGGTAGGTGACTATTTCTCACGAGTAATGGAAATAGTTAGCCAAAGAAGATCCTATGGAGAAGCTGTTGAAGACCAAAAGATAGTAGAGAACATTCTTAGAAGTTTGTTAGCAAAAATTCTATTATGTGGTCCGATCAATTGAGGTTGCCTTTGATCTCACTACACTCACACTTGTTAGATTGATGGGCTCACTATAATCACAAGAAGCTAGGCTATTGAGCAGGAATGCAGGAAAGGTTGCTGAGAAGATTGATCAACAGGCTTTACAAGTTTTTCAAAGTCCTAAGAAGAATGAAGGATCCAGTGTAAACAATTTCATAGGTAGTGGCAGGGGTAACATTTGAGGAAGAGGAAGAATAAGAGGAAGGTCTCAAGAAAGAGGTAGAGGGCCTCAATGTTACTTGTGCAACAGGATGGACATGTGAGAAGAGATTGCTGGTATAATGATGAAGCACAAGTCAGTGTGGCCACTCAGGATACAAATGAGTCAGATTCTAATGAAGATCAATACTTTTTTGGCCTTTACTCTTATTGTTCCTGAGGTTAAGCACTTTACTCTTTCTCAGTCATTTTTACTTATGACCAACACTACTCCTGCCCCTATATCCAGTTCTCTATGGTTCATATATTTTGGTTGTTCTAACCACATGACTGGATCCAAGAGTAGTTTTGTGAAACTTAATGAGTCATTCAAGTTATCAGTTAAACTTGGTGAGAAGAAGGAGATTCAAGTTGAAAGTATTGGCAAAGTTAAAGTGGTAACTCCTAATTTTCAGTTTAAACTAATTGATGATGTTTATTATGTACCACAATTAGAATATAATCTTCTAAGTGTCGGTCAGTTAATGAGGAAGTGATATGCCTTTGATGATGATGCATGCATCGTAATTAACAAAAAGACAGGAACCACATTGATGAAAGTCAACTTGGAGAAGAATAACACGTTCCTCATGGATGTTCCACAAACTCAACATGAGGATATGAACAAGGCTGACTGTGAAGTAAAAATCTGGCATGAAAGATATGGTCACTTTCATTATCAAGGGCTGCAACAATTGTTCAATCAAGGTATGGTGTTTGATTTGCCTAAAATTAAAATTCAGACTAAGTGTGGAGGGCGTATTGTTGGCAAGCAACACAAACAACCCTTCAACACTAGTAATTGGCGTGCCAAAAAGAAACTTGAATTGGTACATTCGGATTTGTGTTATTGGCAAGTAGCCAGCCTAGGGGTAGTAGATATTTTTTGTTGACACATTGATGATTAATCAAGAATGTGTTGGCTTTACTTTGTTGAAAAGAAGTCACATGTGTTTGAAAAATTTAAATAATTTAAAGTTCTGGTTGAAAAAGAAAGTGAGTGCAAGATAAAGGCTTTAAAAACTGATAAGGGTGGTGAGTACACCTCTAGAGAATTTATAAATGTTGTGAAGAAAATGGAGTAAGGAGGCTGTTAACACCCCTTATGCACCAGAGGCTAATGGTGTTAGTGAAAGAAAGAACAAAACAGTTCTTGGCACCATGAAAAGCATGATGAAATCAAAAGGGTTTCCTAAACTGTTATGGGCAGAAGCTACTGCAGTGGCTATTTTGAATATCTCACCCACTAAAGCTCTTGACAATCAAACTCCTTTAGACGTTTGGAATGGTTATAAGCCACATGTCAAGAACTTGAAGGTTTTGGGTGCATAGCATATGCATTGACACCTAGTCAGTTGAAGTAGAAGTTGGATGACTAGGGAGAAAAGTGTATCATGATTAGATACACATCTCAAAGTCTTGGTGGATATAGACTGTATAATACACTTACAAAAAAGATTTTGACCAAGAGGGTTCCTAAGTTAATTGAAGAAGCTAAGTGGGATTGGAAAGGAAAGGAAATTGAAAACATCTATGTATTTTTAGAAGATCCTACAATTGAAAGTGAAATGGAATGAAATGATGTTGAGTCTATGCAAGATAATGATCATAACTCTAATGAATTTGTTGAGCCTTCTGTTGTTTTGAGAAATCAAAATGAGAGCAGCTCCTCAAGCAGTCAAACTGAATCAGTCAGATACAGAAGCCTGCATGATATCTATGCTAATTGTTAGTTTGCACTGACTGCAACTGATCCTATTTCCTATGAGTAAGATGCTGAAAAACATGAGTGGCAAGATGCTATGAAGGATGAGTTGCATTCAATCACTAAAAATAAGACATGGCAGCTGGTGATCCAACCTAAGGAAGCTAATGTGATTGGTCTTAAATGGTTGTTTAAAACAAAGGTGGGACCATCAGGGGAATTTGTGAAGTATAAGACCAGATTGGTCGCCAAAGGGTATGCACAGAAATATGGCATCGACTATGTGGAGACTTTTGCTCCTGTAGCTCAATTTGAAACTATTAGACTCGTCATAGCAGTTGCAGCACATCATGGTTGGACTATTTTCCAACTTGATATAAAATCAACTTTTGTAAATGGTTAGTTGAATGAGGATATATTTGTTGAGTAGCCTCAAGGATTCATGGTGAAAGGGCAAGAACAAAAGGTCTACAAGTTAAAGAAAGCCCTATATGGCTTAAAACATGATCTAAGAGCCTGGTATTCCATGATTGATGCTTATTTTGCAGGTGTTGGCTATGATAAAAGTCCAACTGAACCCACACTCTACTTTAAAAGATTTGGTACAGATGTCATTTATGTTTGTTTGTATGTAGATGACATTGTGTACTCTAGTTCTAATGACAAGTTGGCAGCTAAGTTTAAAAAGTTTATGAAGGCTCAATTTGATATGACAGATTTGGGTCTAATGTCTTATTTTCTGGGATTGGAGATCAAGCAAGAATACTCAGGGTGTTTTTGTTGGTCAAGAGAGATATGCAATAAATCCTATCAACAAGTTTGGGCTGAGTAATTGTGAAAGCATTCCTACACCTATGAATACCAGTGAGAAACATTAAGTGTGTGATGGCACTAATCCAGCAGATGGTACTTATTACAGGAGCTTGGTAGGTGGTCTTATCTATTTGACACACTCCAGACCAGGTATTGCTTTTGCTGTTGGAGTTATGTCAAGATTCATGCAGCAACCTACCAAGACACATTTAGGAGCAGCCACGAGGATACTAAAGTATATAAGTGGTACTATTGATTTTGGCTTATGGTATGAAAGAGGAAAGGAGATGGATGTGGTGTTAGTAGGTTATACAGATAGTGATTGGGCCAACTCAATTGATGACAGAAAAAGTGTTTATGCTCACACTTTTTCTATTGGAAGTAGCATGATTACTTGGAGTTCAAAGAAGCAGCATGTGGTGGCTTTATCTAGCATAGAGACTGAATACATATCAGCAACTAATGCTACCTGTCAGGGGTATGGCTAAGAAGAGTGTTAGAAGATCTTGGATTGGCTCAGTAAGATGCAACTATTATCCTTTTTGACAACAATTCAACCATATGCTTGTCCAAAAATCCTATTCGACACAGTAGGACTAAACACATTGAACTCAAGTTTAATTTTATCAGGGACATGGTGATCAAAGACTTAGTTGAATTGAGGTTTTCCTCAACGGATGCTCAAGTTGCAGATGTTCTGACAAAGGCTCTTAATAGAGAAAAATTTGAAGTCTAGAGAAGAAGATTAGGTAGAAGTTTGAATTAAGGGAGGGTGTTGAAATAATAATTCAAACATCCAAAACATCAGGGTGCAAAGTGAAACTTAAAAGATTGCATGGAGTGTGCGTGTGCATGCCAACGGCTAGTGTTTGAATAATTATACCCATGAATACCTAGTTTGTTGAGTAAATAAGTTAGCCGAATTAGATGCAGTTTGTTAGTCAATTCAGTTATGTTTATTTTCTATTTAACCAGTCCCTGTTCTATGTATTTTGTATTTTGTTTCCATTCTCAAGCTTTCAATCATTAATAATATTTCGAATCATTCAACTACAATTCTTGTGTTCATTATTTGCTTATACCAACACATAATGCCGGTGTCATAACTAACGGATAACGACCAAACTTTCGCTACGTAACGGTGGAATCTCACTAGTAATTTATAGATATTTTCATTTGTTGAAATTTTTGTGTAATCAGTTTCATACCTTAACTTTTCATTTATAGATTTTGGTTAGATATCCAAATTACAGAATCTCTGACAATAACATTCTTATTTGTATCTCGAGTATTTAGCATGCAGGAGATAATAGAGAAGTATCGTGAACATGTTAAAAAAGATCAACAACGCAATATTCCAGAAACTGAAGTAAACATTCAGGTAACATATGCATAACCATCCCTAACACATGCATCATCAACTATTGAATTTTGTAATCAAACATATCATCATTTTGCAGAAACTAAAGCAAGAATCTGCAATCATTCAACAAAAACTGGACCAACTCGAAGCTTCACGACGGTTCGTCTAATTCGATTATACATTTCTGCACATTCTTCCCATATTATAAGTTCATTTTTTCATATTTAAATGCTTGATATTCTTAGGAAGTTTCTGGGAGAAGATTTAGTAACATGTTCACTGTATGAAATATTGGAGTTAGACAGTAAGCTGGAACACACATTAAGAACCATCAGGGAAAGAAAGGTACGTACAGTATGTATCCTAGACTATTTCCAATGGTGTGTCTCCAAATGAATCGACACAGAAAGATGGTAATGGGTAGGATATGGCTAATCTCATACCTATACCGTGTTGTAAAATCTTAAACGGCCCATTACCATTGGTGTATTTATCGGGTATTTACCCATTGAATATCAGGTAAACTGGTTGGGATTTTTATGTATGTATATTTTTTAGACTCCTTTATAAGTTCATATTTTAAAAATCAATTACAATATATTAAATTATGATAAATAACATACATATCATCTTAATCGTAATAATACTTGAATTATTTAAACATATAAATAAATTATAATATTAAATTAAAAAAATAATTTTGCATTTCATGGCATACAAGTATAGATAATTTCATCAAAATATATATTCTAAAAGAAAAGTTTATTTTTCAAATAACAAGGCCACTATAATAAAACATTACTATACAATAGTTAAGGGAAAATAAATATAAACCTTATAAGTTTTTGGGTATTCGTTTCGGATAAACGGGTATATAGTTTTGGCTAATCGAGCCGCGTATCACATAATTTATACCTGTCCTATATCCACGAATTATTTTATTTCCAATCTCATACCCGGTGATATACCTATCGGGTTTCGGGTATAACTGTTCGGCTTGGGTTTTTTCTCATCCCTAGTCAAGGCCTGGAATAACTTCCATGGACGGTTTCGTCTCTCTCCGTTTCTCAACAAACATCAAGAGCAAGGTTTGTAAACTAGCCAAACCGCTCGTGAACTACTCGAGAGATTTGTGCTAAAAGTTTGATTCGAGTCAAGCTTAATAGAGCTCGAGCCTAAAATAACCTTGTTTAATAAACAAGCTATAGTTGGGGTTGCAAAATTAAAGAAGCATATTATTTATATAACTTTTATTTAATACATATCATAGTTGTCAAAGCGCCTAGGCGCATAGGCCGAGCCCAGAGCCTAGGCGCATAAAAAATGAGGGTTTTTTATAATTAGGCACATAGTATGAAATACATTTTTTAGGGATTTTAAAGATGTGTTAGGCTTGTGAGGCGTGCACCTAGGCACTGAGGTGCACTATCGGGGCTGTTTTCAGGCTGATTTACGACTAAATTCAGGCTAAAAAGTTGTCTAAACTTCTAAAACATCCTAAATGAGTTATGAACAAGGCCTAAACAACCCTAAAACATCCTAAGGTAGCCCTAAACAAGCCTAAAACGTCTCTAAAATCCCTAAAAAATGTATTTTATACTATGCGCCTAATTATAAAAAGCCCTCGTTTTTTATGCGCCTTGCGCCTAGGTTCCGGGCTCGGCCTATGTGCCTAGGCGCTTTGATAACTATGTTTAGGACTACTTTAGGATGTTTTAGGGTTGTTTAGGACTTGTTCATTGCTCATTTATGATGTTTTGGAGGTTTAGGCAATGTTTAGCTTGAATTTGACCCGAAATCAGCCTGAAATGGTGCGCCTCAGTGCCTAGGCGCGCGCCTCACAGGGCGCAGCCCACTTGGTGTGCCTCGCCGTGCCTCACGCCTACAACATATGTGTGTGTAACAAATATTATTATCAATAAAATTATGATTGATTACTAAAATAATATATTGTATTATTAAGCTATGTATAAACTAATTAACAAATATTCGACCAGTCATGCTCGAGCTTTAAAAAAACTACTTATGAGTTGAGCTTGTTATTTAGAAATAAAACTCAAGATACGTCAGGCTTGAGCTGTCATACGTTGAATGAGTTGAACTCGAGCTTAGACGAACTTGAGCTAGGCTTTCATCGTATCTTTTACGCATTTTCTATCCTCTCTATTTTCCCTCGTTAACGTCTCCTTTGATCCCACGTATTTTTCTCTAACTTGGTGCGTTTAATTTAGAGATAGTCTTACAGTTGCATATTTGTATTTCGATTCCACTAACCAAACTACTTGTGTTGATTTCAGGATCAATTATTTAAAGAACAAATTGAAAAACTGAAAGCAAAGGTTTGTATTGTGCTATTATTCTAGCATTCTAGTAGTCATTTTCTTCCTTTTACACCCTTTTTTCATGTTCAGGAAAGATGCCTCTTGGAAGAAAATGCAAGATTACGCCAAGAAAACACAACTCTATGCCAAACGGTACATTTTTTTTGTGTAAAAATTGACCATTTTCTTCAGCCTTAATCGTTACAAAGAAGAACAAGGAATAATAATACTTGTGTTTGAATTACATGAAGGAGAAAGATGGGTTTACAAGCAGCCCAGGTAGCCCGTTTTTGGACGTGGAAACAAACTTGTCGGTTGGCCTTCGCCTCTCTAATAATGCTCGAAACTTATAGCTTCAAAGTTTTGCTAATAAGTTTGATCAGCAACTCGAGTTGTTCTATTCGTCGAGAAACCCTCAACAAACATAGAAGGAAAAATAAAATAGAATATCTCTTCGTAGAATAAACAGTTCATACTAATTAAAGGAAGTGCACCTGTGCTTATGTGATGAACACTTAATTTCTATTACATGATGTATTGATGTACAATTATATAGGAAAATAATGTAATTTAATTGGCTTCATGTGTTTTGAACTCATGAACTTTTTTCGCGATAATAGCAAGGAAGCCACGAGCAAATAGGTTAACAATGCCAAATCATCATTGGAGTATAATCGTTGTAATTACATCAGTATAGAGAACTCCGTTCTCTAGAACAACTTCGCTACCGTCCCATTTGAGTTTCTGAAGTTCATTTTTTCATGCCAAATACAGACTGATACAAAATTTGCACAACGGAAGTAACGAAACACCATAATTGATGTTTATGCATAAATACAAATATGAAAATATTGCAATACAAAATATATAACAGCTAAATGAATAATACAAACACCTATTGTAGGGTCAAAGCATCTTTGGAATAAGTCCGTTAGTAGAATGGATCTTCCACCAAGGTTACCACTAATCCTCAAGTAAGACAGTCCTCTAATCGTAAAGCTCTATCAAAATTACTTCTATATCCTCAATATCCAATATATGTTTCACGCTTCCATATCTTAAAAAAAAAAATTAATCAAAATTTGACTTTTTATCGTTTAAAATTGGTTAATATCATAGACTGACAACATTCTCTATTTTAAAATCATTACTCTTAGTATCTACCATTGTTTCAAATATTTATCTTTAAATTGACCAATACTTTTTTGTTAAATTACATCTTCTAAATCTTATCACAAAATTCACCTTTATGCTAAGATATCTTTAAAATTTATGGTGATAATATTATTTTTGAATTAAACCATATAAAAAAACAGATTTTTATGAAATGCTAAATGTTCATATAAGTTTTTAATTATATAAAGAAACGAATATATACAAGTATCATTTTTAGTATAATATACGAGACTATAATATATTTAGAGGCCGGCTAACGTACAAAGCCTTCTTAACCTACAAAGTGTGAGAAGCCATCCTGGCCCTCCATCTCCCACCTTCTACGTTTTATAAGGAAAACCTCGTACATTAATTACCCACGTTTGTCATTAATGGCAGTTATCAATTTGAGGGTAAAACAGACAAATTACAAACTAAAATAATTTGAATTTTTTAATCCAGCGCCCAAATCAACCTCATTAATTGACGGTTACTTCATTTTATGCGTGCGATTGATTCTCCAAAAATCAAAACTGACACCGAAGTCCAAAAATCAAAAATCAAAAAACAGAGCATCGGAGAAACACTAAATCATATCAACAAATATGCCTCCAAAACGCAAATCAGGTAAGGAATTGTTCATGATTTTACTTTAATTTTGATCGTATTTTGATCGTATTTTACTTTAATTTTACTTCATGATTTTACTTTAAAAACCTAAAACAGGTGAAGGACGTGAAAAAAGTAAAGGCGTTTTACTGATTAGTATGATGTTTTGGTGATCTATAGTTGCAGATGCGTTTTGAAGTTTTAGTAGAGGCGTTTTATGAATTTAGTAATGCATTAGATAATTTTTTTGTTTTAAGTTGGACGAATGTTACTGAATGTAACTGATTGTTATTGATGGAGGCGTTTTAGTTAATTATGGATTCGTTTTACTAATGTTGCTGATGAATAAGATGTTTAGTAACCTGTTGTATGAAAAATTGGATGATTCTGTTACAAATGCGTTTTGTAATTTAGTAGATGCGTTTTACTAATGATACTAAGACTGTCATATTATGCAGTAAAACGCCTTCAGTGATATAATAAAACGCCTTCAGTGATATGATTCTAATGTAAAATTATGCATTGTTGTTGTTTGTTTTGATGTCTTAAGCATAACAACCAAGGGATCCAGGGTCTGATGATGACAAACTCCTTTAAAAGATTTGAGAAAGTTAAAGAAAGATGTAGATAACCCAAAGAAGGGTGTTCAACAAGAATCTTTTGATCATTTGATCTATCACAGTCTGAAAAAACACAGAAGAAGCCATCTGGTCAAACATGGAAGCTAAGAGGAAGGGGAGGGATGAAATCTTAAACAACAAAGACTGAATGGGATTGGTGGTTTATGAATGTGGTGGGTGGTTTGTTTGGTAGTTTTTTGGCTTTTAAGTTAGTATGTTTTCTTGGATGTGGTTTTTTGGTTTTTCTTTTTTTTTTTTTTTGGGGTTTTTGGATGTTTAAAAATGGGGCATGGATGGTGATCTATGCCATATGTAATGAATGATTATATATATAAATGTTTATTAGTAAAACGCATCTATTAAAACAATAAAACGCATCTATTAGTTTGCTCATCAGAAGTTAGGCCATCAGTGGTTTGATTCAGCAGTAGTTAAAACGCATTTGTAAACCCATAAAACGCATGTGTATCAATGTTCATCAGTAGTTTGCTCATCAGAAATTAGGCCATCAGTGGTTTGATTCAGCAGTAGTTAAAACGCATTTGTAAACCCATAAAACGCATGTGTATCAATGTTCATCAGTAGTTTGCTCATCAGAAGTTAGGCCATCAGTGGTTTGATTCAGCAGTAGTTATTAACTTCTTCTTCAGTAGTTACAAACACTTCATCAGAAGTTATCAATCAACAGTAATCAGTAGTTTCATTAATCAGATAAAACGCATTTGTTAATCTTAAAACGCATGTATTTATTTTTTGAATCTTATCAATAACATAATATCACCAGATACATCAAAACGCATGTTAAAACATAATAAAACGCATTTGAATCTTATCAATAACATAATATCACCAGATACATCAAAACGCATGTTAAAACATATTAAAACGCATTTGAATGTTATCCTAAACATAAATATCACCAGATACATCAAAACGCATGTATAAAACATACTAAAACGCAAATGATTATCTTCAAATCCACAAAACATCAAAAATTTTTAATGGAATGCTCAACCTCTGTTTTCATCACTGATCTAAAAAAACTTCAAAACAGTAGAAACTTCATGGTCTTCATCGAATAAGAATTCAGGTTCATTGTTTAGATCTGAAAACACAAATTAAGAGTAAGATCACGATTAATTGAAAAACAATAAAAACGGAGTACATACCAAACATGGTGAATACCTCTGTTTTCATCACTGATCTAAAAAAACTTCAAAACAGTAGAAACTTCATGTTCTTCATCGAATAAGAATTCATGTTCATTGTTTAGATCTGAAAACACAAATTAAGAGTAAGATCACGATTAATTGAAAAACAATAAAAACAGAGTACATACCGAACATGGTGAATAACTCGGCAAATTGATTATGATTTTCGTAAAAAAATTGAACCAGTGATCGACTATGATTGTAGATTTTTGAATATGGTAAGAATTGATAATCGTATATTATGGAATCAGTTATGAAATTTGAAAAATTGATGAACGATAAAACAGGGATTTGATAATAAACGTGATTAATTGATATGTCCAATTGACTATACTACCCCTCTAATCAGTTATAGAGTAAAAACAGACAAGTTCCACGTGGCATCATTTTGTGGCTTCCTACACTTTGTAGGATAAGAGACTTTGTACCCTACACTTTCTCATATATTTAAAGGTCATAAGAAATGATATATATGATTAGTTGACTCTATCCAAGATCGCGAACCTATATACATGAAATATAAATAAGATATAAAAGTAAAAGTTGATGAAACTTTACTTATTAAGATTTTTTTTTATATTTCGAAGGCTGGATTGGATTTAGATTTAAAGAGTTGAGATAAAAGCATTATTGGTAGATAGGTAGACCAAAGGTGATGGGCTCCATAAAAATTTGGACTATAGAGCCAAGAGGACAAAAAAAATAAAATAAAAAAAATTATAAGCTCACCTAATTCATGTTAAAAAGTGGCATTGACTTGGTATTATAGCCCAAGGCATTATAGCCTAGTGGTATCTTGGTGGGGAGATAAGACTTAGGGGCCATATGGTCCTGGGTTCGAATCTCACAAAGGGGGTTTTCTCATAATTATGAGTTTCCTCCTTAATTGGTGACTTGGTGGTGGAATATGATCGCGTGGCAACACTGGTGGCACGATGATACTGCAGTGTTCCGTGAGTGATTCCAATTTGTTGGCCGTTCAAAAAAAAAAGTGGCATTGACTTCTATTTAAACTAATAAATTTATATAGCATGCAGCTTTTCATATATGTGTAGTGTGAGAGCAATTGGTAGGTGTTGGATAAGACTTTGCCTTTTCAAGTAGTGAGGGATGAAATCATGTGGCTAACAAAATAATTAGCTGTTCAAAAAAAAATCTATATAGATCGACAAGCACAAGCAGATGCATAACCTTAATTTGAATAATATGTTATGCTTAACGGCTATATATTGGATTATATATGTTCTTTCTCGTATCATTTTGATATAAAGTTTTCCTATAGAAAAAACTGTGTCACAAATTTTGACAAATTTATTACTCATTTATGACCACAAAGAAACTATAATTTTTTAAACAAATTTGCTACGCAATATTGACAAATACTTAGGAAATTGCGTAGGAATTGAGTCGCAAATTTCCTAAATCGTATTTTCGTGCAGGAAATTTACGATCCATTTCCTATAAAAATATGGTGTGGGAAATTCTTACATGTTATACCATCATTTAGCTTTTATACGGATGGTCTATTTGGAATGGTCATGTTACATCTTAATGATGTTTTTAGAAATTACACATTAGTTGTCATTGTTAACTTGGTCAAAACAAAGATCTGCTAAATTTTTGTGAAATAACTCTTATATACTTCATTTTAGAAAATTAAAAGAGTAAACTACTATTTTTACCCGTAAGGTTTGCTCTAAACATTAGGTTTTGTCCACCTTTAACACTTTCCGTCCCCAACTTTTCAAGTATTAACACATTTGGTCCGGGGTCCTAGCCCTCTTTAACTTCACAGGTGAGGAGTACGTAATTTCATCATTTCTACTAGACCAAAGACTAGACTTTAGTTTTCATCCCTGAGGCTGGCTCCAAACATTAGGTTTCGTATACCTTTAACACTCTTCATTACTAGCGTTCCAAGTTAATCTTAATACATTCTGTCCCTAGTACTAATGCAGTTAACTTCTCTGCTAATTAAATCATTTTAACCACAGGTAACCAGTCATATATCTTCATCCCCACAAAAAAAAAAATCTCGTTCACCACCGTTAAATCCCTATCACAATTACCCTTCACCACCACTAAATCTCAACGCCACCACTAGTATCACAATTCAAAATGCAATTAATCTGTTATCATAACCTATTCCTCATTCAATCATCATTCTATTTCTTGAGGTACGCTTAAATCTTCAATATGTCTATATATATTCATATTTACGTAAACTCGCTCACTTAGGGCTTAAATTCAATTGAAATATTATTAAATCACTCAAATGACATGATTATGATCAGAGATTTGATAGTATGCTTGTTGTGTCTTGTCGTTAATGTGCCGAGTGAAGAGAACATGTGGGTTATGGCTGAAGGTCGGACCAACACACTAGTTCAAACCAAGTTAGATCTTTCGATTATGGAGCTTTGGAGTAAAGGCCCATGGGCCCTGAACCTCCGAAGCCCACTACCAAAAGTATAAATACTCCACGAAAAGCCTCATTTGAGGCCACTCGTAAACCTCCGAGCCTAATAATTTTCTCTCAACTTTATCACTTCTTAAAACCATACTTATTCTCACGCCGGAAGGTGGTCCCAGAGAGACCTTCCTTTGCCCCTGTGGCAAGCCTAATGGTGTTTGTTTTGCAGGTTTAACCAGATCTCTTCATTACAGCCAACTTTATTACATCCTTGATCAAATCTCTCATTCCGAACCACCCAAAGGTAACTTTCTTTCCTCTTCAATTGGCGCCATTCGTGATTTTGCTTTGTTTGTATTCTTTTCCGAAGAAACACCATGCAATCTCAACCCATGACCGCAATCTCCCAGGGATTCGTGATTGAAGATGTTACAGCAACCGAAAACGATGATGAGTAATCTCATCATCAGTGATAGTTTCTATCCCCATAACAACTCAGGTAAAAAAAAACCCAGGTCTTTAGCACACCGCTCCTTACCGATGCCTCAGCATCCAAATTAGCAGATCTATCAAAGCAGTTTGATGACACTTTCCTCCAAAAGAACCAAGTGTTGTTACTCCAATTGAAGGATAGCAAGATAGGGAGGCTAGGATGCAAAGTGTGAAGTTGAATCTATTTCCCACCGAAGGGTTTTCTTCTCCGTCCGGAGCTGGTTTGAATCTCAGGTCTCATCCCACATACTCCACAGTTATTTCGACCACACGATTCCAAACACCATATGGACATGTCATACCCTTCAGTTACTCCAGACCATTGCCAACCGGTTTATTTTCTTTGAAAAAGACACCAGATAGCATTATCCATGGTGATGATGAGCTCACCGCACCACTCCAACTTTTCTCAGCAAATTGCTAGTGCTCGATTACCAATGAAACTAAAGATGCCAGCTACAGTTAAGAAATATGATGGTATGTCCGATCCGGACGACCACATATTTGCCTTCAGAGGCACAGCCGAGATAGAACTGTGGCCCATACCTCCGTAGTGCCACATGGTTGTACAAACCCTCACCGAAGCAGCAAGGGTTTGGTTTGATGGGTTGCTTGCTGGTGAAATCGCCAATTGGGATTATTTCCGGAAGTTTTTTTTTAACTTTGCAAACCAGCGGCGTAGTTCAAAAGACATTACCGAAATACATAATATCCGGAGGATGGATGGGGAGTCCCTTGAAATCTTCAATGATCAATTCAGTAAAGAGAGTATGCCGATAAATCGTGCAGTTGATCAGCTCCGTGTCTCAGGATTTTGCCACGGAGGCCGTAACAATCAACTTGTTGAGAAATTACACGAAGATCTACCAAAGACAATGGAAGTATTGATGGAAAGGGCTAGGGCTTTTGCTCGAGGAAAGGGTGCTTGTGGACATTCCTCCAAGCCTGATTACAAAAACTCCGAGAGCCGAAGCTCATGGAAGAAAACCCCGCCACAACACTGATCGAAGTGGACATTGGAACAAGAACAGACAGCAGCCTTACGGCAGATCTGAAAAGATTAGCTCTTCCAGACCGTCAAACCTTCCAAGGTTCAATGGAATTACTGAGCTAGCTAAAACTCCGAGAGCTATTCTTCTGACCGAAAAACGTGCATCTTCCGACCCCATTCAAGCAACGACCCTTGGCAGATAAGAATTCAAAAAAATATTGTGAATACTACCGGGCTAAGGGACACAACACTGATGATTGTTGGTCCCTCCGGTAGGAAATTGAGAAGGCCGTTCGGTCCGGTAATTTGTCTCACCTGGTAAAAGAAGATAAGGATGGAAAGCCAGCAGCCATTCCAAACGTTAACAATCAAGTAGGAATCAATATGATTCGGCCTCTAGTACCACATGGTGTTAAGCGCTAAGGCTCGCATCTTTCTCCATTCATGAGTCAAGTTAATAGCTCATTTTCATCTGTATTTTTGGATGAGAAAGCAAAAAATACACCTTCACAAGGTGGTAACATCTCCGAAACGTAATAAATAAACATCTCTTGTGTTACAGGCGATTTCATTCCCATAGATCACACCAAAAGAGTCAATGGATGGACCGATAGTCATATCGGCCGTCATAGCCAGACACAAGGTTGAGAGAGTTTGTGTTCTCAATGGGAGTGCCATGGAGATAATGTATCATCATTGTTTTAAGCAGTTAGCACAGGATACACAAAGGAGAATCGTACAGGTATTTGGATCTCCTGCGGAGAGTTTGTTGCGATAAAACCTTACAACCCTCCGGACCTCAATTTAAACAACACACAAATTTTCCCGCGACATGATTTTATACTTAAAATTATCATGGCTTTCGAAACAGGTTTCTATGTCGTTGGTTAGTTTCTCTGGAGAAGTGATTCAACCGATCGGACAAATCACTCTCCCGGTTACCTTGGATTCAGAAGATCGATGTGGAACAGTTATGTTCACATTCCTGGTGTTTGGAGCTCACTCGGTGCATAATGTTATTTGGGACGGCCAGGAATGTGTGCCTACGGAATGGTGGCTTCCTCAATACACAGGGCCATCAAATTTCCAACCGAGAATGACATAGCAGCCTTATTCACCGAACAAATACAATGTGTCGTAGAAGTCCGTCAAGCCTCCAACACCCAAGTTTCTCCAACCACCAAAACATTACTTGAGAAGTGGTCGATAAACTCCAACTTTCCAGAGCAGAAGGTAACGATCAGTGCTCAACTTTTAGTCAATCAAAAGACTGCCTTATGGAACCTTCTTACCGGCTCCCTGGATGTGTTCGCCTGCCAACACTCCGATATGAAAGGGGTTCCAAGGAATTTGGTAGAACATATATTGAATACTTAACCTTCCGTCTGACTGGTGCAACAAAAGAAACAGAGTATGGGGAGTGACCGAAACAACGCCATAGCTGATGATGTTAAAAAGTTACTTGATGCAAACATTATCCGTGAAGTCCAAGACCAAACCTGGGTTTCTAATCCGGTTATGGTGAAAAAACACAATGGGGGGTGGATGATGTGTGTCGATTTCAAGGATTTAAATAATGCTTGTCCAAAGGATTGTTATCCTCTTCAAAAGATGGACGTGAAGATTAATTCGCTAGTTGACTTTTGTTGAAATGCTTTCAAGATGCTTACAAAGGGTAACATCAGATTCAGATAGCAGCCGAAGATGAAGACAAAACTGTTTTTATGACCACCGAAGGGCTCTATTGTTACATCAAAATGCCCTTCTGGCTAAAAAATGTCCGAGCCACCTATAAAAGGTACATGGACAAAGCGTTCAAGGATCAAAATCTTGAAATTTATGTGGAAGATTATGTGGTGATAAAAAGCAGGGACGAGGAAGATATGATGGTTGATATCCGAGAAACCATTGCATGTCTCCAAAAGAGAAATATGAAGTTGAATCCTACAAAGTGTTCTTTCGGTATGGAGGAGGGAAAATATTTGGGTGTGATGGTTGCCCGAGATGGGATCCAAGCTAACCCTGAGAAGGTCAAGGCTGTGATGACCCTGAAATCTCCATGATCGATGAAAGAAATCCAATCCTTAAACGAATGGTTAGTACCGTTGCACTGATTTCTCTCCAAAGCAACCGAAAGGACTCTTCCCTTCATGACAGTGTTGAAGCAGAGTTTTGGAAATAATGATTTTAAATGGACTGAAGAGGCTGAAAAAGCCTTCGGAGAGTTGAAGCAGTGCCTTAGCATGCTACCAGCTCTAACAGCCCCGAAGCCTAGAGAAGTTGTTACTATGTACCTCGCAACTTCCTAGGGTGTAATCAGTGAGTTCTTATGGTGCATCGGCACATGGCTCATTTCCCAATCTACTATGTAAGCCGAGCTCTAAGGGACTATGAGACGGAAAAACTGGCATTAGCATTGGTACATGCTTCGAGAAGATTCAGAGGATACTTTCAAGATCATGATAGTGACGTTCAAACCGACAAGAACATTCAATATGTGCTTCGAAAACCGGAGGTCTCGGATTGATTAGCCAAATCGACGCTCGAACTGGGGGCCTTCGACTTAATCTACAAGACAACGGGTTCCATGAATGACCAAGCCGTTGCAGACTTTTTAGCTGAGTTGCCAGATGTAGAAGATCTACCAGAGGCCGAAAGGCCAACATAAATATTGACTTTGTTTACCTAGGCCTGTAAACAAACCGAACGAACACGAACACAGGCGTGTTCGTGTTTGTTCATTTAACTTTAACCGAACACGAACACGAACACGAACACATAATCGAACACTTTTTTGTGTTCGTGTTCGTTCATTAAGAAATTTGTCGTGTTCGTGTTCGTTTATGTTCGTTCATTTAAACCTAAACGAACAGTTCATGAACATAAACGAACACAAATGATCAATATAAACGAACACAAACAAAAACAAGTTAATAGTGATTCATGAACATAAATGAACGTTAAGGTTAGGGTGGAGAGTGGCTGTGAAGTGTGAGGCTGTGAAGTGTGGAGAGCGGCTGATAAGTGATATGTTTAGAATGTTAGGGTTAGAGTTAAGTTTTTTAGAACATATGAATTAAGGTTACTTAACAAAAGGAAATAAATAATAAAAATAAAGTTAAGTTTAATTAAACGAACATAAACGAACAAAAATAAACGAACATAAATGAACGAACATAAACGAACGTTCATGAACATAAATGAACGAACACAACGTGTGTTCATGTTCGTTCGTTTAATTAAACGAACAAAAAATTATGTTCGTGTTCGTTCGTTTATTTAAATAAACGAACATAAACGAACTTCCCGCCGAACAGTTCACGAACAGTTCATGAACGTTCGGTTCGTTTACAGGCCTATGTTTACCAATGGTGCATCTAATATAGAATGATCCGGATCCGGATTAATCTTGATCAGTCCGGAGGGCACATAGTTCACTTATGCGATCCGGTTGGAATTTTAGAGCCTGAATAATGAAGCTGAATACAAGGCAGTATTAGCCGGCCTCCAAATGCAAGGCCAGTCACCTTGAAGCACATGTTGAATCATTATTAGTAGCTAATCAGATCTGGGGCGAGTATGAAGCCTGGGAGCCAAACATGGCTAGATATCTCCAAAAATCTCAAGAACTCATTGAAGCTTTTCGAACTTTCAAAGTTTTCATATACCAAGGGAGGAAAACAAGCGAGCCGATGTGCTCAGCAAGTTGGCTTCGGCCACACCTTCCGGGCATTTACAAGAAACCAAGGTCGAGGTACTTACCAAGCCGTCAATTGATGAGAAACATGGATGACTCCGATAGTGAGGCATATCACTGGGCCGAAGCCAAAAAGCTAAAGGTGAAGTCTTCACAATACCAATTTCATGATGGCTAGTTCTATCGAAAGACCTTTCTTGGCCCGTTACTCTAATGCCTCACGACTGATGAAGCCACCTATGTGATCAAGGAAATTCATTATGGAATTTGTCGTATCCATGCCGGGCCGAAGATGGTGATAGCTAAAGCTATGAACGTTAGTTAATATTGGCCGAACATGCACCAAAGTGCTATTAATGAGCTTCGGAGTTGCGAGAAATGTCAGGAGCATGCACCAGTGAGCCTAAGGGCAAAAAAGGATATGATCCCGGTCACCGTGGCCTGGCCGTTTCAGAAGTGGGGTATTGACATTGTAGGTCCATTCCCTAAATCCACCGGAGGACTTAAGTACCTATTGGTTGCCATCGAATATTTTACTAAAAGGTCGAAGCGAAGCAATTGGGGGGAATATCCGGTCATCAAGTATAGAGATTTGTGTGGGAAAACATCGTATGCTGATTTGGGTTACCGCTTTATATTGTCAGTGACAACGAAAAGTAGTTTGCTGAAAACCTCTTCAAGAAATGGTGCTCCGACCTCCACATCACTCAGTTGTTTTCTTCGGTTGCCACCCCCAAGCCAATTGTCAAGTGAAAAGAGCTAACCGAAGCAGTGTGGGGAGTATCAAACACAGACTTGGAAGTAAGAAGACTGGATGGGTTGATGAGCTGCCAAACGTCCTATAGGCTCACCAGACCATGCCCAAGACCAGCACCGGTGAGTCACCATTTAGCCTCACTTACAGGACCGAAGCCATGATTACAGTTGAAATTGGTATGGCAAGCCACCGTATGCTCGACCCCTCCAATAATGACGAAGCCCTTCTGCTGAACCTAGATCTGTTGGAAGAAAGAAGGGATATGGCCTCCATTAAAGAATCCCGGTACAAGGAAGATCTTGAAAAATATTACAACACCAGGGTGAAGAAGCAAACTTTCAAAGTCGGAGACTATGTTCTCGGTAGCAATGAGGCCAGTCGGGCCGAACCCTCAGGCAAGTTGACACCGAGATTGTAAAGCCCTTATCAGGTCACCTCAGTAGGTGAAAAAGGTGCATACACCATAGCACATTGGATGGTACTCCGATTCTTAGAACATGGAACGAAATACATTTGAAAAAATGTTACTTGTGATCAGAAACCAAAGCAATTTTTTTATTTTCCATCGTTTGAGTTATTTCTAATTGTAGTCGGGATGATGTTTCCCTTAATTTTACCTTTGATTCGAATGTTCTTGGATTGTGGGATGTGTTTACTCCACCTAAATAAATTAAGAAAGCTTCAGTACTGTTTGTGTATCCATGGTTCATATGTTTAACAAATAATTACCTTAGCTGGAGGAAAAACCTCCAAACAGATCATATGAAATAAATATATCATGAAAAGTCGAAGCAAGAAACACATTAGAAACAAGGGATCTCTTACGGCTTTGATTCATTGTCTAAAACAAACAAATGGCCAAAGCCAATAGTGACGGGCATAATGGTCACTATCGAAACCGGACAATAAAATGAGATAAGGTACGGAACGTCCAAATATGTTCAAATTAAATAAATCCTTCAAAAAATAAATAAATAAGGAAATCACTTATCTCATACGGCAACTGAGATACGCCGAACCGCAACTACTATGGTCATAGCATGCATCAAAAAATTAAGCAAAAATTGTCGACGAAAAATCAATGTAATACCCTTACTATCCGGAAGTTCAAACCAGGTTTAGTCGGACGGGCACAAGTCCAGCGAACCAAAAACGATATCCTACACACTATGAAGTGTAAAACTTGCAAGTACAAAAAGAAGAATTAATTAAGGCCGAAACTACATGGATGCATGTAGAGGCCAACCCAGCAAAACAACAAAAAGTTTGTGACAACACCCTAACCGAAGGGTCAAATTAAGGTCGAACCCTTCTCAAAAGAAAAGGGGGTAAAAAATGATAAAAAATCATAAGAAGCCATGACTGAATGCAACGTAAAATGCTTTTATAGTCGAAGGCAATATAAAATAAGTAATACGAAGCAATTACTTAGATGTATTACGAATGTGAAAACGCAACCTGCCCACCACCGATGCTTCTAATCATCGTCAATACACTAACAACATCTGATGCCTCAGCATCTACGGGTCCCCCTAGCAAACCCGCAGCAGCAGAGGTAGAGGAAGTTTTTTAGGAAGCCTCGGCTGAGATGCAAGACTTATCTTCATCTGTCAAGGAGTTTGCAGAATCTCATGAAACTCTAACTGATGAACAAGCTGGAAATAGTGAATCTACCACTACAGCTCCAGTTATACCCACAGGAAATAATCAAGCTGGTCCTTCTTCTTCTGCAGCACCAATTTTGATTTGCGGATTGATCTCTCAGGGTTTAATATGCAACCACTGCTCCCTCATGTTCAAGCACCGCATGGATAAATCTTTCGGAAGGCTTGGAAAATCTCAACTTGCAATCGGATGATCTAGTGCCGGCATATCCTAAATCTCAGATTCACGACACTCTTCCATTGCAAAATGTGGTTGGTAATCCAGCTAGCAGAGTTATGACACGTGGTCAACTCAGGAATGCTAGTTCAAGTGATAATGTAGGTACCCTGTTTCTATATTCAGAAATCAGAAAGGTCGGACATCAGAGCGATTGGCCCTTCACTCTCTATGTATCTCAACAGGAACCAAGAACTGTGCAGGAGGCACTTAGGGAGGAACCATGGATAGAAGCTATGCAAGCAGAACTTCACCAGTTCCGAAATCTAGGGGTGTGGGACTTAGTTGACTAACCTCCTGGTGCAAAGAAAATTGGAACGAAGTGGGTCTACAAGTGTAAACGGGATAACCGCGGGGTGGTTATCTGAAATAAGGTTCGATTAGTTGTGCTCGGCTTCAAACAAATAGAAGGAATAGTTTACAACGAAGTATATGCTTCAGTTGCACGCCTTGAAGCTATTCGGACGTTCTTAGCTTATGCTTCGTACAAACGGTTCAAGGTTTATCAAATGGACGTGAAAAGTGCTTTTCTGTAAGGTATCGTGAAGGAAGGGGTGTATGTTGCTCAACCGCCAGGTTTTGAGGATCAACTTCATCGCGATAAAGTCTACAAATTGAATAAAGCGTTGTACGGACTCCATCAAGCTCCATGAGAATGGTATCAAATGCTTAGGAACTATCTTATATCCAACGAGTTCAAATGTAGACTCGTGGATTGTACCTTGTTCATCAAGGAATAGGGTGGCGATCATCTTCTAGTACAGGTTTACATTGATGATATTATTTTTGAGTCTACTAATGATGAATTGTGCAAGGAATTTGAGAAATTAATGCTGGAGAAGTTCGAGATGAGCTTGATGGGGGAAATGCAATTCTTTCTTGGACTACAAGTAGAACAACAATAGTTAAGGATCTTGATCCACCAGACAAAATATGTTGCTGACAACTTGAGCCAGTTCTAGATGGAAGGCTCTACTCCAGTGTCCACCCTTATTTAGACCAGTCACGGATTGGTACTGAAGAGAAAGAACAAGTCGTTGATCCTTTCATCTATCGAGCGATGATTGGCTCGTTAATGTATCTCATTGCCTCTAGACCCGACATAATATTCGCAACGTGTCTTTTATCTCGTTACCAGTCAAGGCCGAAACAATCCCACTTGATTTTTGTGAAGAGGATCTTACGTTATCTAAAGGGTTGTTCGACCAAAGGTTTATGGTACCCTAATGACGATAAGTTTGACCTCATCGCTTTTAGTGATGCTGACTATGGCAGATGCAAGACAGATGCAAATTCCACATCGAATGGATGCCAGCTTTTGGGTGCAAGACTAGTCTCATGGCAATGTAAGAAGCACGCCTTGGGTGCAAGACTAGTCTGATTAGGCAATATCTGGGAATCCTATAAGAGCAAAAAGATTTGAAATGCCGAAACCCTAATTCTCATTGAGAATTTTCTCTAACGTAACAAATCATATGCCTAAAGCATCGTATCGATAAATCATTTAACGGTATCTGACTTGAACCCTGGTTTGGATCTGACTTGTCTCTTTGTTGCATCGTTCATACAGACCTGATCACCACTGAGTCCATTCCTTGTAAATACGGATGACAACAGCTTATTCACCGGTTACGAGGAAGCTTTGTGCATGCCTTGATACGGGAATGTGTTGCATGTGCGGGAACACCTTTTAATTACTATTAATCATTACCTTAACATATCTAAAGTGCCTGGCGATAAAACTTGATTTTGAGTTTAGGTGGACAACAATATTGTCAGTTGTTGCACGATGCTTATTGGTAAATGAGCTTTAAATTGAACGAAAATGTGGGTTCCAGTTTAGTCTATGCACTAATATGATTCCCTAATTGATAAAACTCACAAAAATATGCTTGTGAATATTTATCTGTTTTCCTGTAGTTTGATTTATGTTAAATATCATGAAAAACACAAAAAAAAAACTTATTTTTGTTTTGTTTTTTTATTGCCGAAGTTGGAATTTTAATCCATTGTAATCTTAATCTTTCAAAAACCGAAGTTGGAAAGCCAACTAATTAAAACATGAAAATTGCCACGTCAAAACCGAAATCAATCAAGTCTCAGGGTGAAAAAGTTTGAAAATGAAAATCTTTTGAGTCGGAAATGGAAACATCTTCATAAAACTGAGTAAAAATGCATGTTTTAACGGGTCGAGGGTTAAAATGTAATTTTAAAAAGTTCATGGGCATTTTTGGAAATTCAGGATGGAAACACGACTATGAATGGTAATCGTCCAAAGTAGAGACGATTAGCATCATAATCGTCCAAAGTTTTCATAATCATGTGGGGAAACACACAAGTAGGGCTTTTAAGGAACAAACCCTAATCGTGTGAAACAGGGCCGAGTATGATGCATAGTCGTGTGGAAATTAGACGACTAGCTTTCATACTCGTGTAAAAAGAACCTGACTATGGATCATAGTCATGTAAATAGGGGCCGAGTATGTATGGATATGTAAACAACACTTAGAAAATTTTGGTTGTTATTCACACAACCCACTGTTTCATCTCCCGTGCTCTCTCAACCATCCCTAAATTGAACTCAACATCTTGAAACTTTGAATGTGGATTATTGTTACTCATTGATTAGGTAAAAACATATTTAAAAATCAGACCATAACAACAAGATTTGAATGATTAAATCGATGATTTTCGAAACAAGCCCTAACCGACTAAAATCGACTAATAGACCCATTAAACGTACTTAATAACTGAAACACATCATTGGGATTTGTTAGTAGATACTTTTAGATCATAATGACACCAAACTTATCACCTAAATCGACCCATTTGAAGAATTTTGAAATTCAAAATAAAAAAGGTTAGTTCAAACGACTATGAACCATAGTCGTGTGAAAACAGCCGACTAGCTCCATAGTCGTGTGAATTTAAGGACGACTATGAGCTAATCGTGTCAAAATCAAGCAACTATGAATCATAGTCGCCTATTGCAAAAACATGGGCAGAATTGGCAAATATTTGCCTTTTGTCCAATTTCGCGTCATTTTGATATTTCTTATGTTTGTTTTGAATGTACAGGCACTATGGATTACGAAATCTCAAACAAGAAAAATGTGTGCGCATTTCTTGGCCCGATCGAAATCGATAAGAACAAAAGTTTCGAGGGCATTGCGGACTTTCTAAAGAGATCGAGGATCGCATATGTAATTTCTCAACAATATGTGCCGTACATTCACAGAAAGATCAACGGGAGAGACGTAGTTGTTTCTGAAGAGATTATACGCACTGAGCTTCGTTTCAACGACTCTGCAGATGACCCGATAGTCTATGATTATATTCTTATTCGTGGATGCTTCCTAAGAATGAAGTACAACAAGTTGGTGACAGATGATATGTTAGACAAGGCACACGTGTGGGCAGATTTAAAGTATCTTATTAATGTCATCTTGCAATGTTTAGGGCCAAGGATAACAGCGTTTGATGAAATCAGAGATACATTTGCATCTTCCATTCTAGCACTTGTCTTCAACAGAGAATTCAACTTCTCTGGGATGGTAATGAAGCATTTGAAAGAAATGGTCACCAAAGATAAGGATGAGAAGCCCTACTTGATGTATCCTCGATAACTGCAAATGATTATTGACAGACAACTTCCATACTTGCCGAAGAACCCTTTAGGGAGTTTTAGTCTGCAACATATGGATGAACGGATGATGGGTAGGATGAAGCAGTACAGAGGACAACCGAAAGACCAACAGCCTAAGTATAGAAGATTGTTTGGTCATTTGAACCATCCATCTTATGTTGCTCCTCGAGGAAACAAGTGGAGGCTTGACGATAGTGACTCTGAAGAAGATATTGAGGTGATGAGGCGAACATTCGTCGATGGTGACATTATTGGTCGGGAAACTGTTGAATTGGGGATAAATGAGCCTGGTGGCACTTCGTTGTCGACTAATCAAGAAGATGTTGTATAGCTCAACCCCATGCCTCTGAAGCTACTGAACCAAGCTCGTCAAGCGGCAGAGGAAAATCAAAGGTGTCTGAAGGAGATGATGTTGAGATTGAAGATGATTCCGATGAAACAGACTCAGAAGATGAATCCCCAAGAACAAAGGAACAGAAACGTGAAAAAGAAAAGGCTGAATTATTAGAAAAGAGGCATATAGAAGCTGATCCTGACTTTCCGGTTGATGAGGATGTACAAATTGGCACTACAAAAAAAATGTCATTTAGTGGCACACGTTTTTAGTGGCATTTAACATTTATGACGCTAATTAGGGTTTTAGTGACACTTTTTGTATGTCATATTTGCTTAACACATACTTTTAGTAGCATTTAACTGTTATGCCACTAAATTTGATTTTTAGTGACACTTAGATATGTCATAATTGATTGATACACACTTTAGTGACATTTAATCATGTGCCGCTAATCTCAATTTTTAACTAACTTAAAGTTGTCAATGAGGTAGTGGTGGAGTAGTTGGGGGGAATACTTGATGTTCCTTGTGACCTAGGTTCAATTCCACTCTCCCCATATGTGAAGAGTGAATAATTGTGGCGTCGGTTCGACTCGGATGATAGGCGAGGTTTTACCGATTAATTCACTGTCGTGCCTTCTCGGGGGGGGGGGGGGTGGAGGTAGGGTATCCACGCATCTGAGAAAGCCAAGGGGCGTGACAATCTAGTGGTCGACCTTGGCCACAGCGCCCGATGTCACGATGGTTGGCACGTCGTTTCTTTCCATTCAAACAAAAAAAAACGAAAACTAAGTTAAAAATAATTTCTTTATATTAAAATTTTATTTATTGAGTTAAAATCCAAAAAATAAAATTTTAACCTGAAAAAAGAACTGGTTTATCCCCCTCATCTCTTTGATCGACCCTCCCATTACTTTTCATCTCAAAATTCCATTATCCCGCTTATAGTTTCCCTCTCAAAATTTCATTCACTTTCCCTCTCCCTCTCAGTTACACTTGTTTGCACCCTTGACTAACATTTCCCCAAAAATTTATCCCTCCCGTCATTTTAGTTTTTCCCTCTCAATCAAATCCCTAGTTCCCAAATTCAACTTTTCACCCAAATCAAAATTTCCCTCTGCCTCTGCAAATTAGGGAAACTATTCTACTAACTTAAACATTGTTAAACCTAATAAAACATAGGGAAAAAACGGCCACTGCTAGCCATCTCTAAGTCGTTTAGGTCCTCCCGGTTCACGAATCCATTATAAACAATCCTCAAAATTCTGGTATTTTCTAATCTTTTCTTTACTTTTTACCTTTTAAGTGATTAATTTGTAGAGTAATAATTAGATTATAGTTTAGTGGATTAGGGTCATAAACTTATTGATGACATGATTATTCAATGTTTGATTATAAGAATGTTACTATCTATCATTGTGCGTTAATGTTAACTTTTAATCTGGATTGCTACATGAGATTATTGGTTACTTGATTATAAATGTTCGATTGTTTTAATTAGACTATGTGTATTATTGTGTTAATGTTAGCTTTTAATCAGTAGGTTAAACCTTATTGTTTAGTGGATTAGTTATATTAGAATATTGATTGTTGAACTCAATTCATATAAACTGATTGTTTAGTATATGGCACCGGTATTAGTATAATTAACTAATAACTAATTAGCTAAAAGATATAAACTAAAGTTTTAAAGCTGAACAAAAGTGTTAATGTGAAACATTAGACTTATTTATATGTAGAGCTAAATCATTTTATGCTGATTTGTATTCTATTTATGTGCCTCACAGCTTCAAGAAAAGAAAACTATGACGAGTGGCGAATCTTTTGCCTGGAATCATTTCGTTTACACTCTTTTAGATTTTGTTTAAATTTCATTGTCGTCGTGTTTTTGGAATTCTGATTTATTTATGGTTCAGGCTAAGTTTGTACATGAATAAGTAAGCGATTTAGTTTAAATAGTTTAAATTTGGTTTTGGTTTACTATGGTTTTGGTCGTTTTTTTGGAATTATGTTTTTGGATTTTGTTTAAATATTTACCCTTACTGGTATATAGGGGTTATACAGGTGGGAGTGTGTAGTTGTGTCTGCAGGGGTATCGTCGTCAATGGTTTATACCAACAGCCCAATAAAAGAACTGTGCAGCAGATCAGTAGCAGACCAGCAGATCTAGATCAGCAGCAGACCAGCAGCATGAAATGAATATATGAAATGGAATATGAGGTTCTATGCGTTCTTGATCGCATCAGGACTACAATTGTTTAAGCGTTGTATTGGTTATACGATTAGTTTTTGAGGAGGTGGCGTTTGTTTACAAATAGTCGAGAATCTTATACAACTTATTTTCCAGGTGATCAGTCGAGTATCTAGGCACCTTTGCTCAATGTGTATCTTTCTCTATTCAGTTTCGTGGGTCCGTTTGCTCAAGTTTCTTTGCACTTTGCAGGTGACTTATCTTGAACAAGTGCAGTTTAGAGCAACCTCTTTCCTTACAAGTAGTAGGCCTATGTTTACCTTTTATAATATATTTGTGTTCATAGTATTTTAGTCGCCAGTTAAGCTAATAATTGAAAGCCGAAAATAGCTGAACAAACTTTTGAAAAAGTCATGTTAATATAACTTTTTGCAACAGGTCGACCCCAACTAAATTTTGCATCTGCGACGTGTGTTTTCAGGTCTTCAGATAGTGAGGCCGCCAAGTCTACTACTACCAGGTAACACATGCTTCGTAAATAATCTATATACTCAAGTCATCCCCAACACAGTTTTTTGGGTTCTAGAAAAGGTTTCGGGTCAAAACGTGCATGGCTAAAAGGTCTCATTGTGTCCGCAACAACAATTTTTACTTGCTGTCAATAGCAGGTCAGCCGTATTGCAGACACTATTTCGAGGTCTTAGCCATTTTATTTTGGCATGATTTTTGGTCAGAGGTTTGCTAGCAACACGATTGATTTTTCATAACTTTTCTGGATTTTTCTAAAAATTTTCTGATGTGGTTTCATGAATGGTTTACCGATAAAAGTGTTGTTGACAGCAAATTGGTTAGTTACTTGCAGAGGTTGTTTCAAGACCTAAAACTTTTTATTTCTACGTGATTTTTTATTAGAAGTTAGTTAATACCCTAAATGATTTTATGTAATTTTTATACTATTTTTATTAGAAGCTAGTTACTTGCAGAGGTTGTTTCAAGACCTAAAACGTTTGATGCGGTTTTTCAGGCGGATGCGGATTGTCAATTAAATCGTTGCTGACAGCAATATGTTCAATAATGTTGTGTGACGGGTCAAAAGTATTGAATATGATTATCCAGGTGATAATTAGTCAAGGTGGATAGAAAATCTTTGTAAGTATTAGTATGTTTTGTTGATTACTATGATGCTTAAATAGATAAACGAAATGTATCATGGTACACGATAACTATCATTAGGTTCTATATACACTAAGATGTTAGATGATTTATATGACGGAGTCTAAAAAATCTTAATAAGAATTTTTTTATAATTCTATATATGATATTTTTTTTGTGTGATTATATTAAGGCTATGATGCTCGCTTAAGCCCTATCGTCTATATAGATTGTTAACATTGTTGATCTCTGTCGTTTAAAGGTCAAATAAAGAACTGTTGGTAGCTTTGAATGATCCAGCAGAACATACAAGTCTATTGAAACTGAACAATGCTATCCAACGCCTTAGCTTACTAGGTGTTGCGTGTTAACAAGTCTGCTTGCATATTGCGTTGATGGTGACAACAATGAAGAGCATATGGGACTATCATGTTCAGTTAAACATAGCTTCTGTCAATGAACCTTCCTCAATTTTTCATATCACTGAAAGGTATGTAATACAGATGTAAAGTTGTATCAAAAATATTGTTGGCTCTTTTGGTGAAAGTTTGAATTGGCAAGTGTTTGTGTTTCAATTTTTTTCCCACCCACAAAGTGTAGGCGCGGATACACCTAGTTATCTTAATGCTTTTCATCTTAGCAATGTATAGGTGCATGTGTTCCTCGTTGCAACGCGCGGACAACCCACTAGTATATGTATATAACTCAAAAGAATTGCTCACAAGCGTTTCCCATGATTGGAGGTAAATAATTGCTCACATAGCTTAATGCATGCATCTATTCTTCAAGTTTCATATATTTTGCGTTACTAATATTTGATTATATGATTGATAATGGCAGAAATGATAGCATGGGAGAACTACAGATAGCAACAAGATTAATATTACTTAGAGCTATTTTATTATAGTATAGGTCCTACTAGAAATAATGTTTTTGACTTCTCTTGTAAACATTTGGAACATGCTTCGTATGGAGCTCATAATTGAAGTTATAATATTATAATTTTTGCATTATGTTGTTATTTTTTTTATTTATATTGTGAATAAATAACAATTTCAATATGTATATTCAAATAGAAATAATTTTTATAAGCGATTTGTGCTACAAAAGTCTTCTTTATATTGTGGTAAAAACTAAAGTGCCACTAAAAGTGGTATGGATATATGTAACTAGGAATAGTTTTTACCGACACAAAATTTGTGCCACTAAAAGCCTAAAACTTTGTAGCCGCACATTGAAAAAGTGCCACTAAAAGGCTTTAGTGGCACCACTTCTAGTGGCACTTTTTTTGTGTGCCGCACATTCTTACAAGGACTTTTAGTGGCACCTTTTTGACCTTTTGTGACATTTTTTGAGTGCCACTACATGGCATTTTTTTTGTAGTGTGGAGATTTAGATGTTGAACTTGCAACACCTCCATTAACACAATCAACACCGAAGAAAGGAAGACTGAAGAGAAAGTCTCAACGCTCAGCGTCCACCTCGAAGAAGAAAGTTAATTTTGGGCGCTTGGCCGATGCTGTTTCCCAATCTGTGCCAGACAAAACAACATCAACACCAACACCAACATAAACAACAAAAACTACTGCAACAGCAGTTGTGTTTGCAGGTACTACAAGGTCAATGCCTGTGTCGGTAATCTTCACTAAGCCTCTTAGTTACCGGTGCAGCGGCCTCTTCTCAGCAACTTGTTTCAAACCTAGTGGGTAATATGATCAAGAATCTTCGTGAACAACTACACCATTCTACCTCAGCTGCTCAATCTACTTCAACATCAACTTCTGCTGCAACGAATGATCAACTTCAACGCCAATTGAATGAGCTGATGTCTATTTGTGAATGCTCAGGTGCGTGATAGTGCAGACTTGAGAGGCAAGATTGTTACTGTTGAAGATAAATGAGAGGTAGATGCTGGAATTACTGGGTGAGACGATTCGCATCAACAAGGAACTCTAAGCTTCAAACAGAATGCTTCAATTGGCTAATCAGTAGCTTGTTGAATCAAATCAGCAGCTTGTGCAGTTAAATCAGGATACTATTGCGAGACTGACAAATGTAGAATCCCAATACAATCAGCTGCAACTTGCTAATGTTAATAATGAAAGGAGAATCGAAGAGTATAAGTCAGAAAAATAGAAACTCAGGAACGGGTCGATAAACTATTTGAAGACCGTCCCAACATCGCAGGTGCATCTGAGTCTGGTAATGATGATGACGAAGAAGAAAAACAAGGTGAGGAAGATGAGGATGATAAAGAGGATAATGATGACGATGATGATGAAAAGTATGATGATGATGGTGCTAGTAATACCAGTGCGGGTTCCTCAAGCATAGAGGAACGCAGGTTGAAGAGTGAACACGATACTCAGGGGGAGTCCAATGCAGATACGATAAAGAGGCTGAAAGATTTTATCCTAACTGGATCATATCCTCTGGACGTGGCTGAGTCATTGAGGAACTTATTCTTGATTGATGACAACAGTAACCCGTTGAAGATTCCTTAACTTGAGGATTTGGAGGAGGGAGAGATTCCACCAGAACTCTCCAGGGAAGACATGGCGAATATATGCAGCTTGACACTAGTAGAATCTTCCAGTGCAAGTCACACTCATCCAGAACTGGATCCCAGACACAATGAGGTGGAAATGGAAGACGTGACACATGAAGAGTATCCCAAATACTACTTCAACAACGATTCCACCGGGATTCCAGTTATCGATGAAGACATGATCAGCAAAGCTAAAGATTAACTTCGTTCTATGCCTACTATTATTCCAGATGAGGTCTTATCAAGAAATGAACGTATCATGAGACTGTGCTCTCAGTGGTTTCCATCTGTAGCAGAATAAACAATTAAGAAAGGGCCAGAACAAGCTGTTATATTCAAGAAGAAGTTGGCAAAGATGTTGGGAAACGTTCTCAGCTGGGCATACATTGAACATGCCAATGTTTTTAGCATCAAGTGGAAGGAATGGCTGTTGTATTTCAGTTGGTATAGCAAGATCAGAAGCCTTCCTTTCTGGTATGTTCATGATCTGGTACGTCTGCAGCCTCTCTATTGTCACAAATGTCCAGGTTTTGATGCGTTTTTTAACATCCTGAAAAGAGAAAGTCGAGAAGGATTAAAGACCTTCAAGCCATAGTATCCGAAGTCCCACAAGACCAAGGTGATGCATCCCAAGACAGGACATCCGATCTGGGAACATAAGATAAAGCCTCCAAACTGCGTGTCAAAGATTCCAATCGCTCCAATGGAACAGTACGTTCACTCAAAGTTCTAGTTCGGGTATTATGATGACATCACGACAGAAGTAGTGATTGTTCTAGACAATGCACCGTAGATATGCAGAAAAATCAGAGTCTGGGATCCTAAGTGGCTGATCAATCTCTCAGAAGCACACATTGCCACTTTGTATCATTATCCAATTCAACATCTCCAACCAGAAGCCGATCTAGCTCTCAAGTTTCAATGGGTGATTCGTTTCTGCTTTGCTTTCAAGATTCACGCCGGTTATGACTGGACGAAGATAAGCAAGATCTGGATTGGTCAAAAGTAGAAGATCAAGTGTTGCTGATGAAGACTGCAACAGTTTTTGAAGATTTTGAAGACATACTAGCTAGGTCAAAGGTGGAGTCTGTTAGTACATGTATTCTAGATGCCCCTAGCCTAGTATAGGTGTCCGTATGTTGTTTTGTGAATGTCTATATGTAATTTGTATGTTTTTATGCTGTTGGGGATCGAATGAGCGACTATGATAGGTTTACACGACTAGCCTTACTAGTTGTGTGTCTTTTTGGCGATTATGGTCATAGTTGTGTGCTTTTGAGGTGATTCATATTTGGCTATCGTACTACTAGTCGTCCCCATGGGCCTGGGCTGACTGGTTTGAAGTATAAATACAACCAATCATTGCCCTAATCATTGAGCTGTCATTTCACACATTCCCCAACACCTAGTGCCTCGGTTTCAGTGTCTATAGCTCCGTATTATACACCCCCTCTCTATTTTAATATGAATACAACTTTGAACCATTTGTGTGTGTGTTTTGATATTTCGTGTGTGTTTTTGATATTTCATGTGTGTGTTTGTTGGCGTTTTTGTCATCCAAACATCGTCTAGAGGATTCCGCACTCTAGCCAAACCACCTCATGATAGTCGGGTTGTCAAAAAACGATCCTACAGTTTAAATTGGGTTTTAAAAAAAGGGCAAACAAAAATACCCCCAAAGTTAACGACAATATTTAACTTGGTTAGTGTCAAAGACAAATTTGGCAACAAAACGAAAACCTAAATAATCCAGATGTAAAAAAACTATTTTGAACTGA
>JAUTDX010000795.1:0-72108 GCA_030844895.1 Ambrosia x helenae
TGGAGCCTTTGGCTCTGATACCACTGTTTTCCCAGAATCCTAATGCAGAAGCACGATAATAGAAATATGCAATTGAATAACAATGCTTATGAACGACTATAGACTCAATCTTGTACCCCTATATATACTACATGAAACGACACATACATAGTGTTGCACCCTTGATTATCGATGTAACCCTTGATGTTTGGCGCCCTTTGCGATCAATAGTCCTCTGTGATGCATTACATCTTTTGAATAGGATTAGGGTTTTCAATTTTGACACAATCAATCCTTTGACTATACATAATAACATAATACACTAAAACATATTTAACCTATTTAAATAACTAACCCTCTCTATCTCTCACGCACACACTAGTCGACTTTTAAGCAACTGTGACAACCCGCAATTCTCGTTCAATTTCCGAGATGATTTTTAAATTATTCGAAGTGATTATTTATTTATATAAATATTGTTAGTATTAAGTTTTGGAAGTTAACAGATTGTTTTAACGAAAGAAACTGCGATCTAATCTTAAACACGATTTTAAAACGCGTGTTTCTGAAAACACGTGTCGGACAACGAAACATTTATATTTTTACACGGTTTATTATTTTTTTATAATTTCGAGCAAAACCGACTAGTTTTTATAAATAATTAACGAGCCTAAAAATATAAACCGAGACGATTACGTTTAACCGGGTTCGTATACGCGGTATAGCCTCACCTACCCCTTACCTAATCTTATCTTCTTTCTCCTTCAAATAATGGCAGCCACCAAAGCAAGTTCTCAAAAAGAAAACCTACCCTCTCTCTCTAAAGACCTGTTTCTCTCTCTCTAAACCTTTCGCTCTCTACCTCACGCTCTCGCTCTCTCTCTCCTCCCTCACAAGCGGCGGCCGACCACCTCCATGCTTTGGTGGTGGCGGCGTGATGGTGTAGAAGCTCGGGAACGGGTGTGGAGCTGCTGTGAAGACCGTTAACGGCTCGGTAAGGGTTTGTGGGTCATTGAGACAAAGATTTGGCATTATGGTCTGGGTTCGAGCACAAATCAGGTGAGTCGACGTCATTGGTTGTCTGATTGTGCCCAATGGTTAGGTTGTTTTGGGCAGCCGTTCGGTTGGGGTTTCATTGGTCGGGTTAGGTGATATGTTGGTGCTCGTTTCTTGTACCGGTGGTGAAGGTGTAGGGGTCCGATGATGGTTAATTGGTGACTTTTTAGGTGGTTCGATGATGGTGGTTTGGTTATGGGTTTTGGTTGTTGGTCCTGGTCGGGTCATTGTTTTGGAGGTTTAAGGTGGTTCAGGTTTGGTTTGGGTTCCGATCGGGTTTGGTTTGGTCTGGGCTCGTGGCGGTCCGATGATGGTGGATCGATGGTGGTTTTGCTCGGTTGGGGCTGTCGGGTCACAGTGGGTGATCGAGTTGGTGTTTATGTTGATCATCCTTTTATTAGGTGTAAAGCAACATTTGTATCCTCTCATTAGGTGAGCCTTCCATCGTCTGAAATATACGATACAAACATACAGAATTGAAACTCATAAATCTACAAACATTGAACAGTGATTATGAACCAAAACTTTCACCACCAAACACAATTTTGTTAAAACAAGCATAATAGCCACTCAATATAATTAGCAGTATACTATTCTTCTACAAATTCACCAAGATAAATTAAAAGTCCCTTTGCGACATAATTGATGGTAGAACTAAAACATATAATGTTGTTTGAAACTGTGAAATATGAAACTTACCGAACAATCAAGATACAATGCCATAGGTCTAGATCGCATTCTCGCAATATGCATAAAGGTCTTCAAGTGCATGTCGTCCAAGATATTTACCGTCACAAATTCTACTTTTTCGCGAAGTTTGTAAGTTAATTTGAAGTTTTCCACATCGGATAAACCTGTTGCAGCTCTCACATGATCCTTTAACACCAAAAATGATGTTAAATTCGAAGGAACCTCTAGAGCATGTTGCTTCACATTATATCCTGTATACTTCATATTTTGGGTATGTTGTGCCTTCCATGTCCCTCCGGTGTTAAAGCAACATTTGTATCCTCTTATTAGGTGAGCCTTCCATCGTCTGAAATATACGATACAAACATACATAATTGAAACTCATAAATCTACAAACATTGAACAGTGATTATGAACCAAAACTTTCACCACCAAACACAATTTTGTTAAAACAAGCATAATAGCCACTCAATATAATTAGCAGTATACTATTCTTCTACAAATTCACCAAGATAAATTAAAAGTCCCTTTGTGACATAATTGATGGTAGAACTAAAACATATAATGTTGTTTGAAACTGTGAAATATGAAACTTACCGAACAATCAAGATACAATGCCATAGGTCTAGATCGCATTCTCGCAATATGCATAAAGGTCTTCAAGTGCATGTCGTCCAAGATATTTACCGTCACAAATTCTACTTCTGCGCGAAGTTTGTAAGTTAATTTGAAGTTTTCCACATCGGATAAACCTGTTGCAACTCTCACATGATCCTTTAACACCAAAAATGATGTTAAATTCGAAGGAACCTCTAGAGCATGTTGCTTCACATTATATCCTGTATACTTCATATTTTGGGTATGTTGTGCCTTCCATGTCCCTCCGGTGTAAAGCAACATTTGTATCCTCTCATTAGGTGAGCCTTCCATCGTCTGAAATATACGATACAAACATACAGAATTGAAACTTATAAATCTACAAACATTGAACAGTGATTATGAACCAAAACTTTCACCACCAAACACAATTTTGTTAAAACAAGCATAATAGCCACTCAATATAATTAGCAGTATACTATTCTTCTACAAATTCACCAAGATAAATTAAAAGTCCTTTGTGACATAATTGATGGTAGAACTAAAACATATAATGTTGTTTGAAACTGTGAAATATGAAACTTACCGAACAATCAAGATACAATGCCATAGGTCTAGATCGCATTCTCGCAATATGCATAAAGGTCTTCAAGTGCATGTCGTCCAAGATATTTACCGTCACAAATTCTACTTCTTGCGCGAAGTTTGTAAGTTAATTTGAAGTTTTCCACATCGGATAAACCTGTTGTAGCTCTCACATGATCCTTTAACACCAAAAATGATGTTAAATTCGAAGGAACCTCTAGAGCATGTTGCTTCACATTATATCCTGTATACTTCATATTTTGGGTATGTTGTGCCTTCCATGTCCCTCCGGTGTAAAGCAACATTTGTATCCTCTCATTAGGTGAGCCTTCCATCGTTAAATATACGATACAAACATACAGAATTGAAACTCATAAATCTACAAACATTGAACAGTGATTATGAACCAAAACTTTCACCACCAAACACAATTTTGTTAAAACAAGCATAATAGCCACTAAATATAATTAGCAGTATACTATTCTTCTACAAATTCACCAAGATAAATTAAAAGTCCCTTTGTGACGTAATTGATGGTAGAACTAAAACATATAATGTTGTTTGAAACTGTGAAATATGAAACTTACCGAACAATCAAGATACAATGCCATAGGTCTAGATCGCATTCTCGCAATATGCATAAAGGTCTTCAAGTGCATGTCGTCCAAGATATTTACCGTCACAAATTCTACTTCTGCGCGAAGTTTGTAAGTTAATTTGAAGTTTTCCACATCGGATAAACCTGTTGCAACTCTCACATGATCCTTTAACACCAAAAATGATGTTAAATTCGAAGGAACCTCTAGAGCATGTTGCTTCACATTATATCCTGTATACTTCATATTTTGGGTATGTTGTGCCTTCCATGTCCCTCCGGTGTAAAGCAACATTTGTATCCTCTCATTAGGTGAGCCTTCCATCGTCTGAAATATACGATACAAACATACAGAATTGAAACTCATAAATCTACAAACATTGAACAGTGATTATGAACCAAAACTTTCACCACCTAACACAATTTTGTTAAAACAAGCATAATAGCCACTCAATATAATTAGCAGTATACTATTCTTCTACAAATTCACCAAGATAAATTAAAAGTCCCTTTGTGACATAATTGATGGTAGAACTAAAACATATAATGTTGTTTGAAACTGTGAAATATGAAACTTACCGAACAATCAAGATACAATGCCATAGGTCTAGATCGCATTCTCGCAATATGCATAAAGGTCTTCAAGTGCATGTCGTCCAAGATATTTACCGTCACAAATTCTACTTCTGCGCGAAGTTTGTAAGTTAATTTGAAGTTTTCCACATCGGATAAACCTGTTGTAGCTCTCACATGATCCTTTAACACCAAAAATGATGTTAAATTCGAAGGAACCTCTAGAGCATGTTGCTTCACATTATATCCTGTATACTTCATATTTTGGGTATGTTGTGCCTTCCATGTCCCTCCGGTGTAAAGCAACATTTGTATCCTCTCATTAGGTGAGCCTTCCATCGTCTGAAATATACGATACAAACATACATAATTGAAACTCATAAATCTACAAACATTGAACAGTGATTATGAACCAAAACTTTCACCACCAAACACAATTTTGTTAAAACAAGCATAATAGCCACTCAATATAATTAGCAGTATACTATTCTTCTACAAATTCACCAAGATAAATTAAAAGTCCCTTTGTGACATAATTGATGGTAGAACTAAAACATATAATGTTGTTTGAAACTGTGAAATATGAAACTTACCGAACAATCAAGATACAATCCAACAGGTCCGGGCTGCATTATTACATGATGTTCCATAAACGTCTTCAGGTGCATGTCGTTAAAGATACCTGTCGGTGTAAACCCTGAACTTGTGCGAAGTTTGTAAGTAAAAGGTAGGTTGTCTACATTGGATAAACCTGTTGCGCTTTTAGCAAGCTCCTTTAACACCGAAAATGATGTTAAATTGGAAGGGACATCTAGAACGTGTTTGTGTATATTGTGGCCCTCGTACTTGACATTCTGGGAGTTGTATGACCGCAATGCAAGGTTTGCAGAAGGCGGCCTAGGCGGCCGCCTAGGCAGCGCCTAGGCGCTAGGCTGAAGCTAATATCGGAAATAAGCCCTAGTCGGATTTCTGGGCGTTTTGGGCATTAGGCGGGTCCTGGGCGGTCGTAGGCGGTTGTAGGCGGTCCTAGGCGAATTCCGGCGACGAATTCCAGCGACTGTGGAGGAGGTGTTGCTGGAGAAGGTGAAGAAGAGAACATGGAAGAAGAAAGATGGAAAGGTGTTGTGGCTGCTGATTATGTGTGTAGGGTTTAATAAGTTTAAACCTTTTACATTTTAACCCCTCTATCTTTCAAATTTTACCTAAAAAGTCTAAAACTAGTTTGTGTTTTTTAACTTTTAAACCCCTCTATCTTCAGAAGTTCACATTTAGTCCTTAAACTTGTACATTTATACATAAAAGTAAAAAAATAAACATTATAATATATATATATCTTTACATATTTTTTTAAAAACACCTAAATTTGTGTGTATATATATAAAATACGTATAAAATACCAAAACGCCTAATTCCGCCTAATTTTCGCCTAGTCCCGCCTAGTCCCGACTAGTCCCTAGGCTGGACCTCACCGCCCGCCTAGCGCCTTTTGCAACCTTGCCGCAATGAGCCTCCGGTATAAAGCGACATTCGTATTTTCTGGTTAGATGAGTCTTCCATTATCTGAAATAAAGAAAAAAATTCATATGAGAGAGTATTGAAATAAACAAAAAAGTATTAGTATCAGTATTAATAGTTAACAGCTAAACTAAGTTTTTTTTGAAGAGTGACTTTCTATGTGCTGGACCGAATTGGTCACCAGGTTCGTCGAAGATGATTACCTGTCAGATCCCATCCTCGTCGCGATGTTCTATTGGGCCCCGGCCGCCGCGTTGTCTGACCTTCGCCCGGAAACCATACTACCCCCCACACGATAAATCGCTGGGGTAAATAGCTGGGTAAAACCGGGTTGCCCTCCGAATCGAACCATGCCTCGGTAGGTTTCTTTTCATCATAGGGTCGTCCCGCACCTTTCGCTACCGCCTGGAGTCGAACCGGTGTCTCCAAGGAGAACACCGGCCCAAACTACCAACTGAGCTAGGGTGGGGGATAGCTAAACTAAGTATCTTATTATTTTTTAGGCAATCTATATTTCCATAATGAAGGAGAGGTGCGGTCAAATCGGAATATGTGGTTGGTTTAGCATATTTATAAATGGATATAAACAAAAAGCCATATATCTATCAACACTGAACCAAAGCATTCAGGAACACTAAATCATTTGTATCTCACAATTAAGATACATGATCAACATAAATCACGTGTGTTGAACAGTAGAAATTACAAATAAAACACTTAAACTTTATAATCTAGCATGAACTGATGGACTAATTAATAAATAAGAAACACTAAATATCTCACATTTGAGAACATGTAAAAGCAAATACTCTGGTTCAAAAATAAATAAGAAAGAACTGAACTATACTTGATAAACTGATGTGTTTAAAATATTGTAACATCAAAAAACTAAGCATCCTTTTACAAACCCCAATTTGGTTTCCGTTCAAACTAATAGGAAAGCAACATGCTTTTCATATAAAGCTTATTATAAATCATCAAGAAAAACACATTGCAAAACTGATTCTAACAGAAGAACAGAAACCATAACTTAACAAAAACACATCTTTAAAAGTTGTCAAACTACGATCCTAATAATTTAACAAACTATTGAACTAATATCAAAATCCAAATTGAAGTAAAGAAGCCATAACTTAACATAACAAAAAACAGAATTGAAATTTTATAATTGACACTAACCTTCGGAGATTGGTGGCCGGTGGAGATTGATGGCCGGTGGAGACGGAGAGGAAGGAGGGACGGCCAGAGGGAGGAGACACAGGAGAATGAACGGCGAGAGGGAGAGCGGTGTGGCGCAGTGGCGGCGAGACTTCAAGAGGGTACTGTTAGGGTTTCTAAAAGTATAATTTCTTAACATGTACTTACAAAACAGATAGAGGTAATTAAACTTTTTGGACATAAAAATTAACATATATTGGGTATTCGTGTCTTAAATTGCTAGCCATACTAAATTATCAAGTGAACAGAACCTTAAGTTTCACAATCACAGAGAGGCCAATGGAATAAAATCCATATATACAAACAGTGGTGAATCTTGACCCAAAACTTTTGGGGGTCGGAAGTCACTAGTAAAATAACGTTAAAATTAGTGCAACTTTAATTTTGCCCCCCGAGGGCCACACATATATACATTCATTATATGCGCAGGGTCGTAAGCGGGCCAAAAATCAAACATATTGCCTAATACGAAATGGAAACATCAATTTCATAAACAATCTATTTCGTTTAAAAGTTTTGATAAAACAACAACAACAACAACAACAATAATAATAAAAAATAATAATAATAATAATAATAATAATAGCAAAAACAATAGAATCGAAAGCAAACATAAACACGAAAATCTATCGATCGGAACATATTTGGAGTGCCTTTTTTCCGTTGTTGATTGGAGGAGAGTGAGGGGCTGTTTGGTAGCCTTTGAATGGTCATTAAGAGGCTACATCTGAATGCTTCATAGCCTCTTAATGGTTAAGATGTAATCTTAAGTATGAATGGTTAAGAGGTAACATCTTAATGGTTGCATCTTAACCATTCAGACTTAACTTTACCTTTTAACCATTCAGAAGTTATGGAGCATTAAGAGGTAGCCTCTGAATAATTATTAAGAGACCACCAATCGACAGTTTGGTATACCTGATAACTTAAGAACATTTCGAACATCATGTGAGTATAATCTTTTATCAAACATGTAGTTAACATTTTCAAACTGACAAATAATATCTAAATTTAGATATTCCATTTCCTTGACGGAAATAATGAAAGCAATCATCATCATACTCAATTAATTCTATTATAATATCTTGAACAACTTCAATCTTTGGTGCGAATATTGTTCTCTTAAAAATAATTCTTAATATTGATATTAATAGATGGGGACATCACATCAGAAGATTGAGTGATGAGTAAGTTATCAAATATTTGGATAACATCCTCAAAATCATTGATCTATTATTATTTATCATAAAAAAAAAAATTTATATTACGGGGAGTCTGATTTTTATAATAAAAATTTTGCTCTTTGTACTATGGGTCTTGAAGCTCTAGCTTCCTTTTATTAGATGTATATCTTTCATGCTTTTTTTAGAAAATGGTCTTGCAATCATAGAAGGTAAATTCCCTGTTATGTCATTAAACCCATCATTTTTGTACATACCTTAGCACAAAATAAACATAGGCAAATAAAAGTACAAATATTGGCATTCCATCATATCAGAGGAAGCACACCTAAAAGAACAGAAGGATGCATATTTGACCCATCGTTCTAAATTCCCATTCGATATAATTGAACACCAATTCAAGTTGAAGTTATCATCTCAAAAAAAGAACAAATCACCATCAACCCTTTGACAAATCTATGTATAACTAAAAAATGGTAAAAAAAAAAAAACCCATTCAAACTAACAGACACAAGATAATAAGGAATGGGGCGCGTGTTATTTGGGTGAAATCGGAATCATTCAAAGGATATATAGAAAAGAGTGTACCTTTGGATACGGGTCAGAGAGTTGAAAGAAGCAACAATAGATTGTTACCGTGAGAATGGAGTAGATGAAGAGGGTAGAGTTAGAGAGGCTATGGAATGAAGGAGATAAAGAGGTAGGGTTAGAGCGAATGAAGGACATGAAGAGGTAGGGTTAGAGAGGCTGTCGATTGTGGACTGAGGGATTTACTATTTTGGTTATAACCTTTGGATACGGGTCAGAGGGTCGGGGCGCGCCTTCTTCAAAGCAATTGTATGGCTGATATGTGTCAGCTGAGGTGGAGTCTATGTGGAGGCCCTAGTTAAAGGCCACATGTCGCCCGAGTTACTCTTTTATTAGGCAGGGTAGATTAAACAAACTCGATGTTCAAAATAGTAATTTTGACAACATTTTAAGATGGCATTCCAAGAGGCACTTCACAAATCTTCAATTTACTGACATTTTCTTCCCTTTATACCCTTATGTATAACATATAATTCCTATTGTCTATCTTTGTAATGCACACTTAATATCTCTTCAACATGTAACACCCGATTGAATGTTGAATGTGTTAGGAGATTTAACCCACTCTCTTAAAACCCAATTAACCCAATTAAATGCTGACTTTCATAAGACCCAATTCTCATTCGAAACGTACGCTAATCTTTTCTTCTTCTACAAAACTATTCTTCCCCCAGTAAACAAATTCGTAACCCAAACCCCTCTTCAATTAATGACACTATTCAGTCCCTCCTTTTAATCACACAACAACCATTAAAATCAATTAATCCTTTAATTTGTAACCCATACCCCTTTTATATGATTCAATCCCTTAACCAACTGGGCTAGCTCAGTTGGCCACCCCAATGAGGGATAGGACGCTTGACCGAATGAGGTCATGGGTTCGATTCTTAGGGGGGGAGGGTTTACCCATTTAAAAAGTGGGGTTCCCGCCTGGGGTTGTAGAGGGGATCGGTCCCGCTAGAGCGGCAGAAATTCAACCGCTGGATTCGATCCGGGGTCTCCCATAGGGAGTCCAAAGGCTTTACCAGTTGATCTACTCCTTCCAAAAAAAAAAATATGATTCAATCCCTTTTTTTATGATGCCCTCTTTATTTCTCTCTTCAATGAGGTTTCATTGATTTCTTCTGTTTTTTAGATCATGGAGTTATGTAATCGATGACCTGATTAATTGTAACTGTAACCAACGATTCAGTTTTCGTATTAAATGTAAATGAAGAGAAATTGATTTCATCTAATGTGTGCTTCGTTCAAGTTCATTATAAAGTTGTGTTTCTCAGCTATTTGGTAGTGTTTAGTAGTTCGTTGAATGTAGGTGGTGCGAATTCGATAGAGGAAGAAGCGTGGGAGTTGTTACGTGCGTCGATGGTTCATTATTGTGGGATCCGGTTGGGACTATTGCTACTAATGATCCGAGTGATTCTAGCATTCTTAACTATTATCAACTTTTTATTCGTGATTTTATATCGTTTGGCATAGCTTTTCTTTTAAAAGAAGAGTATGATATTGTTAGGAACTTTATCTTACACACTCTTCAGTTGCAGGTAATTTTCTACTTTTAATATGATTAGACCATGTAATTACACACATTATTTTATACTCTTATTTTAATTGATAGATTGAACATATCGTATGTGTTTTCATATTTGTACAAATAGAGTTGGGAGAAAACCATGGATTGTCATAGTCCTGGTCAAGGGTTGGTGCCTGCAAGCTTCAAGGTGCGTACTGTTCCTCTTGATGGTGATGATTCTGCAACTGAAGATAATTTGGACCCTGATTTTGGTAAGGCAGCCATCGGTCGTGTGGCACCAGTTGATTCAGGTTAGTCAAGTTTTAATTTTGACCTATTTTTGTTGGCGATATTTTATCTTTGACGGATCAAACACGTTAAGCTAAAAGTTTTACTAGAACATAAAACGTCATACTAACTGAACTTATCATGATTTTTTCGTAATCATATATGGCAAAAGTATCCCCCCTTATTAACCGGGCGGGCTCGACTTTGTGATAATTCACCTTAAAAGTTTGTTTCAGGATTTTGGTGGATTATATTGTTGCGAGCATATGGGAAATGTACAGGGGACCTTCAGTTCAAGAACGGGTTGATGTCCAAACTGGAATTAAAATGATTCTTAAACTGTGTCTTGCTGATGGTTTTGACAATGGATAAATGAATCTCGTGGATACATCTTAATAGTATCACTTGTCTGTTTATTTGGCAATGATGGTGGTAAAGGTTTAAGTGATGCATATATTTTTCTAGCTTGGTGTCTTTTGAAGCCTTGCTCTTTTTGTATAATATAACAGGTATATACAAAAAAACTGATAAGCATAACCATAACAAAACAAACGACCACAAAATACTGTTGTTGCCATCAAGTCCATCGATCTTGCCCCCGCCGTGTAGCTCAGTTGGTTAAGGGGGCGTGAAAGTTTGCAACCAAAAAGCGAACAGCCCGGGTTCGAATCTGTTCCCTAGCGTCTTGCCTTGCTGCTGAGTCAGGCTGATTTACCTCTCACGTGTTGGGCCTGGGGTGGTCTGGCGTGGGCCGGTTAGCGTGTCCGGAAAATACACGTTTTTTGCAACCAAGTCCATCGATCTTGACCGATCAACCACTAGTGATTTCGATAACATTCGTCGTGAAGCCAAAACGATGTCCCTTTTATCGCACCCCAACGTCCTCAAAGCCCACTACTCCTTCACAGTTGGCCATCGCCTGTGGGTGGTCATGCCCTTCATGTCTGCAGGCTCTTTGCAATCCATCATGACTTCTTCTTTTCCTAATGGCATTTAATAGATTATAAATATAGTTAATATTGTAATTGATTATGTTTTCATGTATTCCCGATCTGATTGATTGGTCATTGTACTATATATTCATGTTAGTGAGAAAGCCAAAGGCATCCACTGAACTAATCTCTCTTTCATGGTATCATTGCTTACCCTAATCCCCTCTAAATCTCCTTCCCTGCTGCCACTCTTCTATCACAGCCGACCACCTTCTGGTTGCTGGTTTCTGTCCTTACTCCAACCCTTTATCCTTCGGCTCCACCTCCTTTTCTCAATGGACTTATCCACAACCCCACCTCCGGTCACTCCCCCTCCCACCACACCTCCACCTGCACCCCAAACACCACAGTCCCTGCAACGCCCGACCCTAAATCCAACCTTCCTTCACTGTTTCGAACATCAAAAAACTTCATTCCAGTGACTCTCGAATCAAAAACCAGCCAATACTCCCTTTGGAGCGAATTATTTTGCATCCATTGTCAAGTTTTTCAAGTCATTGATCACCTCTCTCCTCAACCCGTTCCTGCCGCCTCTTCCTTTACCGCCCCTCCGACTGACGAGTTGTGGGATAGGTTGGTGACGCAAGTGTCGTGGATCGCTTCAAAAACAATTTATAAAGACTTAAATACACAAGACTAGCAAGGGTAAGTAAGGTCGTCTCCAAGGAATTGGGGATAGCTAAGTCTAGATCTTATGAAGTTTGGGTTAAAAGGCTTTGTCACTAATCTAATATCCTAACTTGGGGTTTCCCTCTTTTAATTGTTTTGAGTGTTTTAGCGTCGATATAAGCCACAAACAACCTATATCAAGGCAAGATGGTAACAATATGGTAACAAATGTAATAATACTAAAATGACTAAGAAGGTGAATAACAAGAATTCTATGATAAAGACAATCACCCCCGGGTATGGTAGTGCAAGTAACTAGGTTGTAGTAATCAAGTGGCACGGAAGTGAGTTTTTCTATGTTAACATACGAGGGCAAAGAACCGCAACTTAGACATCAACTACTATCTCTAGGACCGTAGTATGTTTTATCGATTCCGTTCACTAAACCCGCTACACTATATTGACGCATAAGTGACAGAATTCATCTCATGAGATTAAACACATAGACATATTTAACCCTGCAGTGAGTCCAACCCAATATCAAACAATCAATATAACGATTATATCAACACAAATCATACACAAATTCGGTACCAAATGATTACAAAAACAACCCGAAACTTACAAACCTTCACCCGGAGGTGAAGGTGGAACTCTAGCCAGACATGGTCTTGACACGAACCGAGAGTTTCTTCAAGTTCCTAGCCTTCATACAAGTCTTCCTATGTGATTTTGAGGTGATTGGAGGTGTAAAAATGGAGATGATGATGTCCAAAAACGAGCAGAATGCGTCTTCTTTGTACAGATTCGCGACTTGGAAGAGAATGGAAGTTCAGGCTGGAAAGGAAAGCCAGCCTGATTTTCCACAATAAATCGCCGCCGCGGGCCGCGGAACGGAAAGATGTTCACTCCGCGGGCCGCGGGGCATTATATATAATTTCTGTTAACAAAGGGTCGTCGTGGGCCGCGGGGAGTTGTCTGGTTGGTCCCGCGGGCCGCGGCCGAGGTTCGTGCACAGAAACTTTTGATCTTTTATGATTTTCAATATTTTCTCGCGCCTGTTCTCGTTCCGGCTCGTGTCTTCGGATATTTAGCTCGTAAAAGCCTCATTTTAGCATGTAATTCATCATGTCCCATTTCCTCGCTAAAGCTCGTAACTCGGGTTCAAACTACACACAAACACAACTAAAACACACAAGTTAAATCACACAAATGTGATGCATACGGCATCACATCTCATCCCACACTTGGCTTTTTCAGTCTCTGAAAAACTTTCAAAAATATTATCAACAACAAACATAGGAATGGTCTTTCCTAAACGTCAAAGCCCAAGGTTCAAAGTCATACCTCATTTGCATGCAAGCACTAGATGTGTTAATTCAACAAGTTAAATATATATATCTTTTCAAAGCTTGAATTACTAGATAAAGTTTACCATTCACTTGAAATCATCTAGATGCAAACACGCCCCTCACAAGCATCGCTCCTCTCGGTGTGATATTTAGACTAGCAAAAGATGTGCTAGTATAATCGCTCAAAAACCAATCCTGAAACTTCGTTAGTATAAACTTGTATAACAATCATACGTATACGCAAAAATGCACATGTAAATAATAAAGGACTTATGGGTTTTTGGGCTTGAGGTAAAGGTAGGAAATGTGGGTAAAAGTGGCTAAAATAAAAAATGGTGAAAAAGGAGAAAAATCCAACTCAAAAAATGATGATCCTTATTTATAGTCCTAATAATAACATGTCGAAACAATCGTCTAATAACAATCAACTATTTTTTTTATCAATATATATCTCTTTTTGTTTTTCTTGAATAATAACAACAACTATATACATAAAATGGATCAAATACTATTTATACAAAAATTGTTGGATATTTTGGGTAAATGTTGTGGGTTTTGTTGAAATGAAAGGTTTAAGGCTCAAAATGGTTTTTCTAATGGTATGTTTTTGGTGTAAAGATAGGTAAAAATAAAACAAATGGTGTGAAAATAAAACGGTTATCCTAAATGCCTTTATCATTTTAGTACAAGTTTACTTTATCATGTATCAAATTATACAAGTTTTATAACAAAGAATCAAGATGGTTTACACTCAACAAATGAATATATATATATATATATATATATATATATGTGTAATGTGAATGTAAAGGCTCAAAACTCACCGAATATGATAAAGGTTGCCGACGTGTACAAAAATTTGATTTCAATAGCTTGGTAAACTTTAATCATGTAATTCGTTATATTTCTTTAAAACACTTGTTGAAAACGATTCATTTTACTTGCGACAAATTAAACCATGACTAAGAACCTATAGCTAGAACAATATAGAATCGACCATTTGTGCAAAATTATGTTTGTTTTTCGCCTTTATTGTTTTTTAGAGACTATTTTTATAAATTTTTAAACACACTCAAAAACACACCAACATGTAAATGTTTCCCCACCCCCACACTTTGAGAACAACATTGTCCTCAATGTAGAATAGGAAAGAAAATAAAGAAGACGAAAAAACAAACAAACAATCAAACAAAAAGTGCAAGAACGACTCCCTTTTTACCATATGAACTGAATCTGGAGTCGTATTTCCAAGATGTCCATTCCGCTCGTATAGCATTCCATTCGCGAGCAGAAAAGATGATAAGTCTCACACGTAAGCAAAATCCCAAAAATAAGAAGCACACCAAAATGTTAAGTTAATAAATAAATAAACACACCAATCCGTCAATCCCACACAAATCCCAAATGTAAATACAGTCCAATATTGCAAAAATAAAAGGTCCCGTGAATGTCCGTTGTCTCGTAACCTGCCATATGAATTTTCACCCGAATGGAGATTGAGTACGGGTAAAAATGGCTATCTGTAAAACTGAGGAAGCACAAAGTGGTTAAAATAAGAACTAAAAACAACAGAAGCATAAGTGTCTGGGCCGCGGGACGCGGAGAGAATAATGATCCGTTCTGCGGGCCGCGGCGAGAAGGCTAGAGTTGATAAATATCGTGGCCGCGGGCCGCGGACCCATGCAGTGCTACTTCCGCGGGCCGCGGCGCCCACTAAAACAGCAGATACAGCAGCTGCTGTACAGAAGCTGTTCTGCAGCCCCCTTTTGACCAAAAATGGTCTGAACTTGTCCGAAAACGTATATACGACACCTAAATACCTGTCCATGCATATATCGTCACTTCTTGCTAATATTGGACCTTATTACGACTCAAAAATAACTTACGCACACCACAAAACGCTCACAAATCGAAATAAACACACACAAGCCGAAATAACTAAAAACATACGCACACACACATGCACACCTATCTAAGGAGATCATTCATACCTTGGCAGGCTAGACAAGAAGCTTGCCGATTCCTTGTGTTCTTCCAACGGGTCGCGCGTTTCCAAAAGTAGTTTTAGGCGATGTCCGTTAACGGTTTGCTTTGTTCCATTCCTTGGATCTTCAATCTCGACTTCGCCATAATCACCTACTCTTGTGACAATATATGGGCCAACCCACTTGCTTTTTAGTTTTCCCGGAAAAAGCTTCATCCTAGAGTTGAAGAGTAAGACTCTTTGGCCGACATGAAATTCTTTCTTCCAAATCCGCGCGCATCATGTTGCGCATTCGTTTTGTCCTTGTATGTCCACGCGCATCTATATGCATCGTCTCGCAACTCCTCCAACTCGCACAACTTTAGCTTCCTTTCATTTCCTGCCTCATCATAACTAGTGTTAACTTCTTTTATAGCCCAAAGTGACCGGTGAATAAGTTCAACCGGTAAATGACAATCTCGTCCATAAACTAGTCGATAAGGCGTGGTACCAATAGGCGTTTTATGTGCGGTCCGATAGGCCCACAAGGCATCATTTAGCCTTGTTGACCAATCCTTTCGGTCAGTTCGAACCGTCTTTTGCAAAATTTCCTTGATTTGCCTATTGGATACCTCAACTTGCCCACTAGTTTGTAGATGATAAGGAGTGGCAATTCTATGATCAATGCCATACGACTTTAACAACCTTCCAAATTTAAAATTTTTGAAATGAGACCCCCCGTCTCTTATGATCACACGAGGTAATCCAAATCTGGAAAAGATGTTATTTTGAACAAAATTACAAACGACACTATGATCATTAGTTTTGGTAGCTATGGCCTCAATCCATTTGGACACATAGTCCACGGCTACCAAAATGTACTCGTTGCCAAAGGAAACGGGAAAAGGACCCATAAAGTCTATGCCCCACACATCGAACACATCAACCACCATGATAGGTTGCATTGGCATTTCATTTCGTTTGGAGATGCTACCCAATTGTTGACATTTAAAGCATGTCCTAGCAAATTCAAACGAATCCTTAAATACCGTTGGCCAATACAAACCCACTAGTCAATACTTTTTGCCCCGTTTTGTGACCACTAAAATGGCCCCCACATGCATATGCATGCACGTGCTTCAAAACACTCGGAATTTCCTCATCCGGATTACATCGTCGGATGAGTTGATCGGCTCCTATTCGGAACAAATCAGGAGCATCCCATATGTAGTAGTTGATTTGCGAGAGAAAATGCATCCTTCTTCTTTTATCCCAATGCTCAGGTATGGTTTCTGAAACTAAGTAATTCACAATATCAGCAAACCAAGGTAGGGTTGAGACTGCTAACAAGTGTTCATCTGGAAATGACTCGTTTATTTCTCTCGCGCGTTCGTCATCTTCAACTGTTAATCGTGACAAGTGATCTGCAACAACATTTTCAGTTCCTTTCTTGTCACGAATCTCCACATCAAACTCTTGTAACAGAAGTATCCATCTTATCAATCTGGGCTTAGCCTCCTTCTTGTCCATCAAGTACCTGACAGCACTATGGTCAGTATAGATTATCACTTTGCTACCCCAAACATAAGATCGGAACTTATCTAATGCATATACCACTGCAAGTAATTCTTTTTCAGTTGTGGTGTAATTCAATTGTGCGCCTGAAAGAGTTTTACTTGCATAGTATATGGCTACGGGTTTCTTATCCACCCGTTGTCCCAACACGGCCCCAACCGCATAACCACTTGCATCACACATGATTTCAAAAGGCAAAGACCAATTGGGTGATTGCAAAATTGGGGCCTCAACTAATTTGCTTTTCAGAATGTTAAAGGATTCGATACATTTATCATTAAACTCAAACGGAGCATCTTTTAATAACAAATTACATAATGGTTTTGCAATATCACTAAAACCCTTAATGAACCTTCGATAAAATCCTGCATGCCCCAAGAATGACCGAATGCCCTTAACGCTCGTGGGATGAGGTAAAGTTGAAATAACTTGAATTTTAGCATGATCAACCTCAATCCCACGATTGGAAATAACATGACCCAAAACAATACCTTCTTGGACCATAAAATGACTCTTTTCCCAACTCAAGACCAAATTCGTTTCAATACATCTTTTTAAAACCTTTTCCAATTGATTTAAAAAAGACTCAAATGATGGTCCAAATATAGAAAAATCATCCATAAAAATCTCCAAAGATTCCCCCACCATATCTGAAAAGATACTCATCATACACCTTTGAAAGGTGGCGGGAGCGTTACAAAGACCAAATGGCATTCGCCTGAAAGCAAACGTGCCATAAGGACAAGTAAATGTAGTCTTTTGTTGATCGTCTGGATGTATAGCAATTTGATTGTATCCTGAATAACCATCCAGAAAACAATAAAATTTTTGTCCGGCTAATTTTTCTACAATTTGGTCAATAAAGGGCAAAGGAAAGTGGTCCTTGGAAGTTGCGGTATTCAACTTCCTATAATCAATGCAAATTCGCCACCCGGTTACCGGTCGGGTGGCTATTTCCTCACCTGCGTCGTTTTTGACGACTTGAATACCTGCCTTTTTTGGGACAGTTTGAGTTGGGCTTACCCACTGACTATCGGAGATTGGGTATATAATACCTGCATCGAGCCACTTCAGAACTTCTTTCTTCACCACTTCCCGCATGTTAGGATTGAGTCTCCTTTGGGCATCTCTTGCGGGTGTTATCTTTGCATCGGTGATAATTTTGTGCATAACAATCGATGGGCTTATACCTCTCAAGTCTGCCACAGTCCACCCTATAGCAGCTCTATGGGTGACTAATACCTTCATTAATTCTTCCTCTTGCTTTTGGCTTAAATTTGAAGCAATGATGACCGGCAATGTGTTGCATTTACCTACAAAAGCATATTTAAGGTGTTTTGGTAACTCCTTCAATTCTACCTGTGGTGGCTCCTCTAAGGATGGTTTAAGCCTCGTGTCAATGTGCTCGGGAAGCCTTTCCACCTGTTGCGTCCATGGTGGTCTTCCTTCAGCGACTGCAGCAGCTTCCTGTCTTTGTTCTTCTTCCTGTATATGCTTTACAGTCTCCACCTGTGACCTGCCGAACATAAAACACTCCTCTATTGTGTTCTCCTCGTCTACGACAGTGTCGCATAAAGGTATACACGTGTCAACAACATCTGCCATGTAGCAGTCATTGTCAACAAGAGGGTTAGACCCAGTGAAAAAGCCTTTATCCTATACTTATGATTACCAAAAGATATGTCGACCGCTCCTGTTTCACAATTAATATTAGCACCTGCTGTAGCTAAAAATGGTCGACCTAGAATAACTGTTGGTTGTTCCAATAGGTCTGTAGAGACATAGTCTAACAATAAGAAATCAACGGGATAGTAAAAGTCCTCAATTCTTACTATCACATCCATGGCTATCCCCCTAGGAAGCTTAGGTGTTCGGTCTGCCAATACTACAGTCGTGTTGGATTCATGAAGTGGACCAAACGCATGCTCATTATACATGCTTCCTGGGAGGATGCTTACACTAGCTCCAGAATCAAGGAGCGCCCGTGAAATTTTAAAATCGCCTACCTGTACTGAAATGAGGGGCGTTCCTGGATCCTGTAACTTAGGCGGTAATTCACCCAAAAGAACAGAACTGACTCTAGCATTTACATCAATTTTCTTTGGAAATTTGGGAGTTCTCTTTTGGGTACACAAGTCCTTTAAATATTTAGCATATGATGGGACCTGTTTAATTGCTTCCAAAAGTGGTAAATTAATGGTGACTTGTTTAAAAATTTCAAATAACTCTTCTTGTTGAGGACTCCTTTTATTTACCACCTTTTTTATTGGTTCCAATAAAGCCTCAGGGTAGGGGATGGTGTTATTCTCCACACCCTTTCCTTTAACTTCAGGAACTGGCGAAACTGAAACGGGGACATGGGTTGAATCAAATGTTTTTGTTGGTTCCGTTTCCGTTTCAGTTTCGCTTTCATTATCAACTTCCTCCACCACCCCATCAATAAACTCGGGTGGAGGAGGGTCAATTTTATTATCAACAATTCTACCACTACGTAAAATACTAACCTTATTGATTTGTGGAATGGGATCGTTTCTTGAAGTTGATCCTTGATGTTGAGGATTGATAGTTGTGTCACTGGGAAGCTTTCCTGGATTTCCTTTAGCAATAGCCAATTCCTTAGCAAGCCTTCCGACCTGCTTAGCTAACATCTCTTGTGTCTTGCTCATCATCCTCATTTTCTCCATAAGTTCTCCCACACTTAGGTTTTCACCTTCAACTTGGCCATTTCCGTTGAAATTCTTTTGATATCCATGTTGCCAATTCTGAATTGGTCTACTGGTCGAACTTCCATACTTGAGGTTGGAAAAATTTCTTGCTCCTGGATGATATGTGTTGGGCCTTGTTTCATATTTTCTTGCTTCATACACTTGCCCCACATCTTCTCATCTTGACCTGAAACAAAAACACATTCGTCAGTTTTATAATTCTCAGTTCTACCTGAACTACTTCCTGGAATTGTACTGCTGAGACATCTTTTCTTTTGAGTCGGGCAAGTTCTCGTTCTAGCACAGTGAGTCTATCATCCGATCTTGATCCTCCCTCCTCCACAGATGTCGAGCCCCAATCCTTGGTTCGACTTTCAGCTGACTCCTCTGCCTTTGAATTCTTACTCATGTGTTCAAGGAAGTCCCAATCTACCTGCTCATGGTTAGATAAAAGAGTGCCATTGCTAGTAGATTTTAAATATTTTTTCTCATCCTTGTTAAGTCCATTTACAAAACACTTAACCAATTCCCATAGTTCAATTCTGTGATGTGGGCATTTCCTAATTATTTTCTTAAATCTAGTAAAAGATTCATGTAATAGTTCTTTAGGAAATTGTCGAAAAGATCGGATTTCTTCCCTAACTTCATCAGTTTTTGAAATTGGGTAGTATTCATCTAGGAAAACTTGTTGCATGTCTTCCCAAGTATAAATACTATGTGAAGGCAAGGTCAAGAACCAACTCTTGGCCTCGTCTTTAAGAGAAAATTTAAACATCCGTAATTGTACCTCATTTTGATGAAAGTTGTGTCCCCCAAAGGTTTAACATACTGATGAAAACTCACAAAGATGCATGTACGGATCTTCATCGGGTAATCCATGAAAGAGTGGCAAAACGTCAATGTACTTAGGTTTGCATTCGAAGCTTCTCCGTCCATCTGGTGGTGGTGCAATAGGAGATTGATTCATTAAAATAGATGGTCTGAACCTCCCATTTACTCCCTGGACTATGCCCGAACGTGGTCTTGGGGGAATGTTTACACCATATTGTCCATGGTTTTGTGAAAACTGTGGCGGGTAGTAATAGCTCTCGAACTGTCTCTGGTGATGACTGTTCCCAGCATCACTCATATAACCTTGCCTCCATTCTTCATCTCTCATTCTTCCGTCATCACTATAATAGTCGCTATCAACTCCTGAGCTGCTTCCCTGCTGTTTCTAGAACCCGTGTCATTAAATGAACTGTGGTTAGAACCATCATCAGGATAATGTACATATATACTCGCTCCATTTTGTGAGTGATAATTATGAGCGTTGGATGCTGCATAAACAGTTACTGGTTCAGAGTGTATAATTCTATGAACTGGTCTCCCACGATCAATGGATGGAATTCTATTTAGTGGTGGGCTGTAAGATCTTCTCCTAATATTGATATGCCCCATTTGATAATATACCTACACAATAAACATACCCAAAGTAATACAATAATATACCAAAATCAAAATACTACAAAAATCAAACAAACACACTATTTTTACAAACTCACAAGATCAATCAAATTCACAACTAAATCAAATCACAATACTAAATTATCAAAAATTCAAAAAAAATTCTGAATTAAATTAAATAATTTTACCGAGACCGAAAAACACTAAATTTTTGTAATTTTTATATTTTTCCAATTTAAACACCAAATCAAAATATACAAACACAAAATCAATACCCAATCACTAAAATCACACAAAAGCTATGAAACTTCAAATATTTTTTAGATTTTTATATTTTATCAAAAACAACAATAAATCTAAGTCTAAAACACACAAAAATTAAAATAACACAAAAATAACACAAATAAATCTAAACAAAACTAAACGCACCGATTCCCGGCAACGGCGCCATTTTGACGCGAGTGTCGTGGCTCACTTCAAAAACAATTTATAAATACTTAAATACACAAGACTAGCAAGGGTAAGTAAGGTCGTCTCCAAGGAATTGGGGATAGCTAAGTCTAGATCTTATGAAGTTTGGTTTAAAGGCTTTGTCACTAATCTAATATCCTAACTTGGGTTTTCCCTCTTTTATTTGTTTTGAGTGTTTTAGCGTCGATATAAGCCACAAACAACCTATATCAAGGCAAGATGGTAACAATATGGTAACAAATGTAATAATACTAAAATGACTAAGAAGGTGAATAACAAGAATTCTATGATAAAGACAATCACCCCGGGTATGGTAGTGCAAGTAACTAGGTTGTAGTAATCAAGTGGCACGAAAGTGAGTTTTTCTATGTTAACACACGAGGGCAAAGAACCGCAACTTAGACATCAACTACTATCTCTAGGACCGTAGTATGTTTTATCGATTCCGTTCACTAAACCCGCTACACTATATTGACGCATAAGTGACAGAATTCATCTCATGAGATTAAACACATAGACATATTTAACCCTGCAGTGAGTCCAACCCAATATCAAACAATCAATATAACGATTATATCAACACAAATCATACACAAATTCGGTACCAAATGATTACAAAAACAACCCGAAACTTACAAACCTTCACCCGGAGGTGAAGGTGGAACTCTAGCCAGACATGGTCTTGACACGAACCGAGAGTTTCTTCAAGTTCCTAGCCTTCATACAAGTCTTCCTATGTGATTTTGAGGTGATTGGAGGTGTAAAAATGGAGATGATGATGTCCAAAAACGAGCAGAATGCGTCTTCTTTGTACAGATTCGCGACTTGGAAGAGAATGGAATTTCAGGCTGGAAAGGAAAGCCAGCCTGATTTTCCACAATAAATCGCCGCCGCGGGCCGCGGAACGGAAAGATGTTCACTCCGCGGGCCGCGGGGCATTATAATATAATTTCTGTTAACAAAGGGTCGCCGCGGGCCGCGGGGAGTTGTCTGGTTGGTCCCGCGGGCCGCGGCCGAGGTTCGTGCACAGAAACTTTTGATCTTTTATGATTTTCAGTATTTTCTCGCGCATGTTCTCGTTCCGGCTCGTGTCTTCGGATATTTAGCTCGTAAAAGCCTCATTTTAGCATGTAATTCATCATGTCCCATTTCCTCGCTAAAGCTCGTAACTCGGGTTCAAACTACACACAAACACAACTAAAACACACAAGTTAAATCACACAAATGTGATGCATACGACATCACATCAGTTGGACGCCATTGTCTTACAATGGTTGTACAACACCATCTATAACGATCTCGTTAACACCATCTTTATCCGAGCAACACCGCCTATGACGCATGGACCAACCTTGAAAACCTGCTTCATGATAAGAAAAACGCCCGGGCAATTCTCCTCATGCAACGTTTTTCCACCACTCGTCTTGACGGGTTTCCAACCATGTCCGCCTATTGTCAAGCGGTCAAGTCACTTGCTGATCAATTAGCCAATGTTGGGGCACCCCTAGGCAACAAGCGCATTGTCCTCCATCTCCTTGCCGACCTCACAGACCAATATGAGGGTATCTCCACTATTTTACAACAGAAAGACTCTACCCCATCCTTTTATGAGGTCCGATCCCAGTTGTTTATAATCAAAAACCTAAAAGTCGAAAAAGCCCTGTACGCGTTGCAACTATCGGCCCAAACCCTCACCACCCCCACCGCTAAACCACCCTCATCCGCTAACCCACACAACTCCACCGAACCCACTTAACCTACTCGTGGTCGTGGTAGGTCAAGGGGACGTGGTCGCTCCTCCTGGCCACGCGGACGCGGGCAACAACCTCAAGGCCAATGGACATCTCCCACCACATACACTGGACTCTACCCTCCCCTTCTTGGTCACCACAACAGTCGACTTATAACAGCCCCTCCTCGTGGCTGCAACATTTTACCCTATTTTCCAGGCGCGATTTTGATTTTGGAAAACCCCATATTGACTTACTTCGTTTGTTTGAATTGTTTATATTTTTAGGAAAACCTCAATTTGCTATGGATGGTGACTACAGTAGTGGTTGATAGACTCAAATGGTGGAGCCTTGGTGGGCTTTGGATGGTGCTACAGTAGGTCTGATATTGTTCGATTCTTTGGTTGTTTATGTTGATTACTAATTGTGTATTTGCTTAGATCAAACACATTGCTGACCATAAGAAGTTTAACATCATTAAGCCTCAATGGGGTCCCTATCTGGCATTAGTCGCTTTAGCCACCTATAGCGTAGCAGACCTGAACAGTAAAATGTAGTTGAGATATTACTCAATGAAGGTGAAAATTATATGTACCTTGATAGCTGAATATAGTTGGTCCAGAGTCAACGAATGTACGTGTTTAGGATAAGACGTCGTGAAGTCCCGACCCGCCAACATACAATGAACAAATAAATAAATTGAACGTGAACAACAGTCAGAATAGACGTTCCTGAACCAAAAGATCCTTTATTTTCTTTCTTTACAACCACATTCAATTCAATGTTTACAGCAATAACTTAGTGACCTTATCCTGACTTGGTTTACAATTAGCATTGGTTTTGAAAGACACCAACTTCATAACTAAATTACAAGTATTCCTTAACAATTAATCCAACAGTTTCATCTATTAACTGCCAGGCTATCTGTCATGGTCATTAGTATAGTGGCAGCTGGAAATATCAAAGAACATTCTAGGAGATAATAATAAAGCTTTATACTAACAATTATCCTTTTCCATTTGCTTGGGGAAGATTTGAAACCATATGGATCAGCCGTGTCATATTTGGATGGTTATAAGGTGTTGGATTACATTACCTATACTTATACTTATACTATAAGTTTATTATTAAGTACTGTTAGTTAAATGGGTCATACAATTAAAAACTTTTAGAACCACCTCTTCTACAGCTGCAACGGTTGGAGGTACCGATTAATATCTATATATATGTGTGTGTCTGCAAATATGAATCTAATACTATGTCTTGCAGTTGATCAATAAACATAAATTATTTGTCATTCCTTTGTGTTCATATATATCACAATATAGTTCCTGCAACATTCACACAAAGACTGCAGTTATAAACAATCAAATTCTGATATGTTTGATTACTCCTAGGTATCAATCGAAGGTCGATTTTACGTGTTAGTAATCGATTCTTTTTCTACATGTTGTCTAATTGCAGGTTTATCGTGCTACTCGAATAAGAAAACAAGGCTATTGCTGTTGAGGCAGGCCCGTTAATCATTGTAAGTTTTTATTATCTTTTATAAAATCTTTTTGTAGTTTAAGCAACAGTTTGATGAGTTCGTGCACAAGTATTAGAGTTGACTTGGTGATTATCATCGTTTGGGAATATGTTTTATAAAATCTTTTGTAGTTTAAGCAACAGTTTTATAAAATCATTATATTCTTTAATTACCATCGTTTGGGGATATTTTAAGGAAAAGGCAAAAGTTTTGCTTACTTTAGACATGATTCCTTGATTAAGATATACCAATAATGTAAAACACAGAAACATAAAATAAAGAAAGGGACATTAACTTTTTTGTGTCTTTTATCGCTTCATAGTAAAACAACCTGCTGCACATGATGTATTGGTACCGTTTTCTATATTGTATACAAAAAGTTTAAGTAAATGTTTGCGGATCAACTCGATAAACCTAATATAACACGTTTTTGTTTTAATTTGAACCCATAAATAACCCTTAATATAACCCGTTCGTGTTGTCATGTTTATATATCTTCTCTTCATGATTTATTTAATTGATAAAATAACGGTATTAAGTAGGATCAGTATATCGAGCATATGTGCTTATACGAGGTAATTTTGTTTGACAGGATTGAATCATAGTAGGATCTTCAGCGCTATGTTTCCGGTATGCATGAAGATATCTGTAACTGGGCCGAGAGTAAGAAAACAACCATGATCATCCTACCGTTTCATAAGCACCTAAGGCTCGATGTGCATCTCGAGGTTACCTGACCTGAATACAAGTATGTGAAAGTTTAAATGGTAAACAGTGTAATATGAGACTCAATAAAAATTTGGTGGATTAGGGAATTTATGGTGAGTTTTACAATCTATTTGGTGGCTATGGTGGTATATTGAAATGAATTAGACGATAATAACTATTGCAAAAACATTAATATTATGTAATTACTGTAGGATACTTATTGTACGGGTCAACTTCGAATGGTGGGTCTAATAGTGGTTATTAGGTAGTCAATCGGCCAAATAAACGATTGTGTCGCTTGGTCTCTAACTAATAACAAATTAATAATTTTATAAGAATAGTAAATTGACAAGTAACTAGCTCAAAATTTTGTCTTCAATTTGGATGCAACTTTTTAGGCCAGGTTAAGGATGATACGACTCCTGAACATCGTCAGGAGTTCTTGTATCAGCTTCTTAGAGCTTTGAAGTATGTACATACAGGTCTGTTGTTATTTATAATATTGTGATCTGGATATTCTTGATTAAGATCTTAATCATTTTATCATGTTGAATGGATTATATAGTGTTGTTGTGTTTGTTTTTTTGCAGCACATGTGTTCCATTGTATGCTTGTAAATCTTCCTTCCCTTGTATGCTTGTAATTATGAACAGTGGGCTCATTTTATCATGTTGAAGTTAGGTTATGTGGAATGTAAGTAGCTAAACTTTAGTTCTATACCAATGCTAAGCTATCATGTTGTTTTGTTTTTTTTAAAAAACTTTTCCTACATTACAAGTGGCATATTTGGTCTTTCGTTTAACCTTTTTGATGCACGTTACAAGTTTCTTGGCTTGTAAATAAATTATTGTGTGTGTGACTATGTTCATGTTTCTTTAGCTGCGGTTTTATGTAATCATCTTATGTTTCTTTCCCTTGAAATTTGCAGTTTTACTGTTCATACTGGTGCTGGATTGATCATACCTGAGATACAACCTGATGGGAAGGTAATTCTTTTGAACCATTTGTTATGATTACAACTTATTTACTGATTTTTTAAAAAGATATCATTAAGCAAATCTGAAATTCATAAGCCATATTCAGTTTGATTATATTTAAAAAAATTTGTTTTGCGTAGAGATATCTTAAGACATATTGTTGTTGTGATTCCCAAAATGTCTTTACCAATTCAATCTAAGCTTTTGCTTTGTCTTTTCTTACTATGCATGTTGAATTGTTATGGTCGTTCTTGTTTGGAAGCATGAATCTAGGAGTAAACTACACCAATAAAACACATACGTTTGGGTGGATGGCACCACGGTTTAAAAACCGGTCGACGCGCGCGCCTTGAGGCTGGGTGTAAGAAAATGTGTATTTGTAGTTAGGATCTCACATAAGAATACACTTCTCTTTCAGTTATGATCTCGATGCTCAATTTGAAATAAATTTGGGGCAATAAGTTGATTTTTTATATTTGTTTTTTCCTTTTAATATTGGTGGAGAGTATGGTAGTATTCAAATTATGCAGAAAATATTACTTTTCTGAGTTTTTGTCTTTTTACCCATCTCATCATTTACTTATTTTTCTATTTTGCTGAAACTTCTAAACCATTTTCTGTTTTGGTGAAATGAGACCCACCAGCTACCTTTTTTTTTGTTTTGGTAAAATAGGGTAGTCAAACCTTCTACTTTCATATACTGTTTCAGAATCATGCTGTTTTGGTGAAATTAGACACACCAGCAACCCGATTGTTGTCCTGCCTTTCTGTTGCTCTGTTAAAAAAAATCATCAACAAAGTGTCTTTTAATCTCTACAAACATTACCCCTTGGTCTTCCTACTCTAATTTATATGAAACAAGTTTAGAACTGCATACTTTTTCACTCCATTTAATGTAACAGATCTGAACTATAAAGTCAAAATTTTAAAATTATATATTAAAAGTGTTTAAAATAGAAATTCCAAGAATATGTGGAACTTGAAAACTGACTCAATAGTTTGACTTAGTAATATACTTATTTTAATAATTACTATATATGTAAAATGCATGTATAACGGAATTAACTGATATCAAATACATTGAATGTTGTTTGGTTTTGGCTATGTTGTCTAGGGTTGTATACCAGTCAAACTGACTTGAGCTAGGGTGGGTTCGAGCTCGAAATTAAACGAGCCTGAGAACGAGCCAATGCGCCGAGCCAACTGAACGAGCCAATGAGCTCGAAATTCATGAGATGGTTTGCTTTTTCACATTCCTAGCCATTTTGATTTGCTTCTTTTTTAAGTTCTGGCATTTTTTTTATTAGCATGTTTTATTCTATATTCATTGTTTGAACTTTGAACCAGGTATGGATTGCTAGAACAAATTTTAATCATGATATTTGTAATTGTGCCTTTGTATGTGTTGTGTTTATTAAAAATGTTGTTACCAGTATGGATTGTTAAAACAAATTTCAATCATGATTAAAAATGCTGATTTGATATACTGGTGTTGGCATCTCGGATTTTAGGTGACTGGGAAGTAGAAATGGCAGCAACATTGTAAAACTTTTTCGCAACTGCAATTGCTCTTGCGTGTATGTTTGGAACCTTTTATTTAGTAGTTAGGTATATATGAAAAGAACCAAGGCTGAGCTCAACTTTATGTAACAATGACACCGAACATCTGAGGATCCTTAATACAATAAACAACTAACATGACATGTTTCGTTAACACCTCTACATCATGTGGGATACTATTGGCCTTTATCTTGAGGGTTGAATCTTTCCTTCTTTCCTTCTCAAGACGCTTCATTTGGCACATGAGTAATGACAACCACTTAACTATTTGACGTTTCTAAAATGCTTTAGTTAAGCAAAATGTAAAAATCATGTTATTATCGAACTTCATAGAACATCAACGTGAATGTTCCAAAATGAATAAGGCCGAAACTTCTTGCCACCATCCATGTGTGCACGTAATTCCAGAATGTCAGTGTATTTTCTTGTCTCCCGTGATTATTATTCTCTCAATGAAATAATGAATGGTCAAATGTTTATTTTCTTCCTTTAAATAAAAAAAAGGAAATAAGAGAAACGATTGAACCTTGATGTTAATTCTACAATCTTTAAAACCCAAATTAGTAAGACTTAAAGCAGTAAGTACAGTGGTGTAAAGATTTCACACCAAATATTTTAGATTTCGAGACAAACAAGGGTACAAAGAGGATGTTTTAGTGTGTAGCAAACCAAATAATTGCTTTCAAGCTAGAAAAGTCATCCCACAAGGTGAGTAATCATGAATCTTTATACCTATAAGCAAATTCTAATCATGAAAAGGAAGAAATTGATGAAACCAAAAAGAAATCATCAAGAAACCAATTGCAAAATGCAGCGACCAACCTGAAAAAGAGAAGAAAAGACAATATGCCTTAGTTTGAATCATTATCATTCAAGTGTTTGGCTATTTTGGTTAAAAGAACTCGTTTTATGAATTCTCATATTGATACTTTGTCTTACTAAATCGCACATAATATTTTTCTAAATATTTTAGTTGTAGTTACAATTGCGTTTAGCTATCTACTTATTTTTTTTCTTAGAAATCGGTCTTCCTACTTCAAGGCGCGGGTGATCCCACGAGATAATTGATCAACTAACTAAAAATTGAGCACCGCATTGTAATTTGTCGCCGCCGCTGCAACGCGCGGGTTTCTTACTAGTCATTTTATAAGGATAATTCTATTTATTTTTAAAAATAACATCCATATAAAAAACCATTTATAAAAAACCAAACATTCATATTTACATCTCTAACTCATTTTAAACAACCAAATTACACTTCTTTTTCACAATTACACGTCTTTTTTCAAAATTTTGGCCCCAGACGGGTCGTGGGGATCTTAACGACCCGTCTTTTTAACTGTTTGTGGAGGCCTCCACGACCCGTGAAGGGGATGTCTAGATAAAAACCCTAGATGTGTGAATATCAAAGCCAAAATTTATTTTGTTACGAAATTGAATTTTTTTTTTTTGGAAAAAGGGGAAGACCCGGCAAACTTTTATTAATAACTGAAATAAAAGAGATTACAAACTAAGGCACAAAGCCCAACAACCTACCAAACTAGGCACAAAGCCCAACAACCAAAACAAACTAAGGCCCAAGGCCCAAAAATCAAACAAAGATAACAAACTAGAAAAAATAAAAGCAACAATGCTAAGACAAGCACATGAATCGGGCCGACTCATGCATCTCGGACTCCACATCATCACTATCATCTTCCTTGCCATCCACTTGTGCAACGCTCACAACATTCTTTTTTGGAGAGCCCTTTGGTGGCGAATTCTTCTTTAAACTCCTAAAGTATGCTTTGAGCTCCTTTGACCATTTGTCATACTCATCATCCGGTGGACGGGTATTAGAGTTGAAGTATTTATGTGCCAAGGTAAGTTCGTGGTCCCAAATACCCAAATCCGCATCAAAGCACTCATCTTCATCTTCATCGACTAGTGCATAGAATCGGTTAGAACCATCCACTTTAGCTTTCATTTTTGGATCCTTTTCAGGCCCAACAATAGGCCCAATTAAAGGATTAGAATCCTTAAAACCCAAAGAATCCAAAGTGTTCAACTTTGGGCTGTTGATCGGCCCAGAAGTTGTAACAGATTGGGCCTTCAGCGCTGTGTCATTTTTCTGTTTTGGGCTTCTGATCGGCCCATTACCAGGTATATAAACCCCAGTCCCCTTCTGACTAACATTAAGCCCAGCATTCTGGGCCTTAGGTGGCCCACTCGAAGAAGGAGCAACATCAGCGCCAGAATTTAATGGGCCTGCTGTGTTAACAGCTTTTTGGGCCTGATCATCCAGCTTATGACCATTTAATTTCGTGCCTGATGGACCAGCTTTTTGGCCCAATTTTTCAACCGGGGCCCAAGTGACTTTGGTCTTTTTCTTACGTTTTTTCTTTTGGACTTCAATAAACCCTTCAGAATCCATCTTGGGCTTACTTTGGATATCATTATTAACAACTTCAATAGGAGGCTTTGGAACATTTGTGATCGGCTGTTGAGTTTTGGGCTCATGAACCGATGTCAAATGTCCAAACACACCACACAAATGGCAAAGTGGGGGTTTCCATTTATACCCAAACTCCAAAATAGCTTTTTTACCCGGTAAACCATTACGAGGTGGGAATCTTACCTTAGTGCGATCCGGGAGACCACATGAGGCATTTGCTTCTACTAAGACTCGAGCAAAAGATAAAGGACCCGACTTTTTTCTCACAACGGTCATAAGTAGCTTTATCCAACATAAGCGGTCTTCCAACACAACTAGCTAGTTGACCAATGTTCCCACCATTCCACAAACAAAGAGGTAAATCCTTTATGGTCACCCAAATTGGAACCGAAGTTGGATCCGGTTCAGATAAAATCGAATCCGGTTCCCAAAGTTGTAGTACTAATGGGACATTTTTCACTAGCCATGGATTTCGTTCAAGAACTTGCATTAACCCTTCATCATTGGCAAATTTAAAGAAGTAAAATCCACCACTTTTCTTAATAATGGATGTTACCCCAAATTTATGCCACATCTTAATAAGATTTTCCTTGACAACTTGGAAAGGAAGCGAATCACCCACGAAATACCCATATAGTTGAAGGCGATGAGCTTTGACACTTTTTGTCATAAAATGACCATTAAGATCCACTATAAATTCACCATCTTCATCTTTTTTAGGAGTTTCATATAGTAATCGGGTTTCACTTTCCAAAACATCAATTCCTTTAGCAAATTTTGCAAACAATTCTTGATTCCAATATTTAGTACCTCTAACCGGATCAACATCCAATCCATTTGTTTCAAAATTTAGGTTATTGTCACAAACAAAATCAAAAGTTGGAGTTTTTGATTTCGTCGGGCTAAAGGATCCGAACTGGAGCTGCTGGACAGTGATGCCCGAAACAGGCCCAGGTTGAGTTCCAGTTTGAAGTTCATTTAAAAGCCCCCCTAAATTGAGCCCAACACTTTGAACAGGTCCAGATCCAGTAATCGCTGGATTGACTTGTCCAATATTATTATTATCAGGCCCATTAAATTGCAGTTCAATAGAATTAGGCCCAAAAGAAACATTACCTTGTTTTGACCTTTGCAAGTCTGATGTCGTACCGTGCACAAATCCTGAAACATTCCTTTTGTCCTTCTCAATATTGGCCATGCGATCAGTTTCATTGGAAGGTTGAGATTCCTTGTCAAGAAACACACCCTCATTAGTGGTCCCTTTGTCATCCAATGGATGAGAATTATTCTCATCAACATTCTCATACATTGACCTCTGTTGATTTGTGTAGCATGTCCTCTCACGCTCCACCCCACCTCCACTGCCTCCCCACCCACCACCTCACCACCACCAGCCTCCACCCCCACCACCTCCCGTCGCAACCCCATCACCTCACGTCTCTGCCCCACCACCAGCTACAACAGAAGCAACCCATCTCTGATGGAGAGCAGAAGACGAAAAGGCGACTTCAAGAAACAACAACATTCTACTCTTTCAACCAAGGAGTTCCAAGATCTGAAGAAGAGGAAAGAAGAAGAGCTGGAAAGATTGAAGAACAATAGTCAACACAAAGGTCAGAGGTGGATCCCGGTCATCAGCAAGAAGAAGGCCAAGATTGAAAAGAGATTTCAAAACAAAGTGGAGTCCTTACGTAACACCACAACCTTCTTTGTTTACAATCTTCCTCCGGTTGTAAAAGGGATAGGTTGTGGGATGCTTTTCAGGAGTTCGATAACTTGGAAGACGCCTTCATCCCCGCTAAGAGAGACGGAGCAGGGAACACGTTTGGTTTTCTCAGGTTCTCGGGTATTGAAGACGCGGAGGAATGGGCAAACTTCATTTCGGGTACATGTATTGATGGTGCTTTGTTGGAGATAAGTGTAGCAAAATTTAATAGGGATGGTAGTAAGAACCCTAGTTGGAAGAAGAAAGCCGATGGGTCGGTGTTCTCAAGGTTGGGTCAGACTAGTATGAAGCCGTCAAGTAATCAGGAGCCCAATCCTCCTGTGACTACCTCCTACCGTGATAACATTTCCCTGAGATTGGGTCCTAGTTCTGCCTTGCCTCCCAACCGTATTGAGCTTCCTCCTATGAAGACAAACGTTAAAAAGATGTTAGAGTTCAAGTCCCTGATCGGGGAGGCGAAAGACTTGAGGTTCTTATGAAACTTGAAGAAATGATGACTGAGGAATTGGACCCGGGAGCCGTTATTCGTTATCTTGGAGGTGTCAAGGTCTTGATCATGTTTGGGACCTGTTTGGAAGCGGAAGAATTTCTAACTGATCAGTACGATTATTGGTCCAAATGGTTTTCCAGATTGTATGTCTGGGAAGGCATCCCCCCGACTTTTGATCGCATAGCTTGGATTAAGGTGGTTGGTGTCCCGGCTTGTTTATGGGACCGTCATGTCTTCAACAAAATTGGCGAACGATGTGGTAGATTGATCCTCAAGTCTAATGCTGACATTAATGATACGGATTATTCGGAGAACACGATGGCGGTTGTGGTTAAATCGGGTAGGCATATATCCATGGAATTTTTGATGACCTGGGAAGGCCACTCATTTACAGTGTGGGTTCAGGAAGTTCAAGCTGGTTGGAAGCCTTCCTTCCCAGTTCGATGTGTGTCGGAAGGGTCGTCGGAGGATGCTCCGGTTAGCCGGAACGGTGATCATTACTCTCCGGTTGGGGAGGATGCTGAAAAGTCGGACATGGAAGATGATGGGGTGGAGTCCCCTTCCCCATGCAGGGTGAGCATGCAAAAGTTGGATGACTGTTCGGTTCCCGAGGATGATTTCAATATTGAGGAGCCCCACCTTCTGTTATTGTCTCCAAAGAAGTCCCCCATAATTCTTCGAGTGGGCCCCAGTGCCATACCCCACCTAAATCCTCTAATAAATCTCCTATTGGGCCGGATATTCAGATCTCAAGGGATAATAATGCTTTTGGGCCCAGCTTTGTCACTTTAAGGGCCAAAGATAAAAAGAAAAAACGTTTTACTGGGCCTATGCTTTTTAAAACTCCTGATCTTAACTCAACTGCAGAATCCGACCCGTTCAGTTTAGATGACTTAATCCGGAAAGACGGTGAAGAAGCTTTGAAAGCTAAAGTCTCCAGAGCAGCAGCAGACTCGGACGCTGTGCCTCCCCAAGCGAGTGACCCGATTACGTCTGATTCGGGTGTTGATTTGGAAGCTGAAGTGGATGCAACCATGAAGTATGGTGATCGTTTGGGCATTGAGGTTGACGGCTTCTCTAATCAGGTTAGAAAGATGATTAAGGGGGAAAGGGAGTCTATGGTTTCCTTATGAATTTTCTAACCATAAATTCCAGGGGGGTCTCCGGGTTGGATAAACCGGGGTGGATTAGCAGGGTTACAAGGGACCGGAAAGCGTCTTTTGTGTGTATTCAGGAGACTCATGTCTCCTCCGTTGTGGACTCGTTCTGGGGTCGTTTTTGGGGTAAATCTCTGTTTCAATTTGTGGTCTCCGATGCCGTCGGGAGATCTGGAGGGTTAATCTCTATGTGGGACCCCTCCATTTTTTCGAAACTCGATTCCATTTCGGACCAGTATTTTATTATTGTTTCGGGCCTGATTAAAGGGGTTCAGGAGAGGGTCAATGTCATTAATATTCATGCCCCCAATGACGCGTCTTTACGAAGTCGTCTGTGGGAAAAATTGAAGTCGACCATAGCTAAAATTGATGGTTTGTGGGTTGCGTTGGGCGACTTCAATGATGTGAGGGCTGAAAATGAGAGGCTTAATTCCAGTTTCGATGCTAATGCTTCGGCTAATTTCAATGGTTTTATTTCTCATCTGGGATGGTTGGAGTATAGAATGATCGGGGGTCGTTTCACCTATTTCTCCCATAATTTGGAGGTTAAGTGCAGTAAGCTTGACCGTGTGTTTGTTTGTGACGATTTCATGAAGTTGTGGCCAAGTGCTAAGGTGGAAGTTGGCCCTAAAGGCCCCTCTGACCACTGCCCAGTTTCGTTGCAGTGTGTGAATCTTGATTATGGTCCCACCCCTTTCAAGTTCTTTGATTCTTGGTTTGACTCTCCTGAAGTTTCAAAAATTGTGTCTTCAAGGATTGGCAACGGGCTTATTGTTGGTAATGCGGATAATTATTTAAATGTGGTTCTAAAAGATATTAAATTGGATATAAAGGAGTGGCGGAAAAGGGCGGCTGTTTTATGTGACAAGGAGAAGAGAGCGCTTCAGTCTGCAGTCGATTATTTTGATTCTTTGGCCGACTTTGCGAAGCTCAATGATAATGATAAGCGCCTTAGGGCTGAATTCAGACTTAAGTTGCGGAAGATTGACATTAAAACGGCTAGGGATCTTCAACAGAAAGCGAGGGTTAATTGGGTCCGTTTCGGTGACGAGAACTCATCCTATTTTCACGGGATCATTAATGCCAATATTGCCTCTCGTAGGATTCATGGCTTGTCTATTAATGGTGTTTGGTCTACGAACCCCCCTGAGGTAATGGAAGAGATTAGACAGTGGTTTTGCAAGCTCTTTGCGGAGCCGATCAGACGTAGACCCTTGTTTTCCAGCCACAATTTGCAAAATATTACGGAAGACCAGGCCGCCGCTCTTATTACCCCGTTTTCTATTGATGAAGTCTGGAACGCAGTTAAAGATTGTGATGGTGGGAAAGCACCGGGTCCCGACGGTTTTCCGTTAAGATTTTTTAAAAAATATTGGGATTCACTCAAGCCTATTGTGTTCGGTGTTATGGAGGAATTCTTTCATAAAGGGTCTATTTCTGAAGGAAACAACGCTTTCTTTATAGCGTTAATTCCTAAAGTCCTAGATTCCCACGCTTTGGAGGATTATCGGCCGATTTCACTTGTGTCCTCTATTTATAAAATCTTGGCTAAAACTCTAATGAGGAGGATGAAAAGCTTAATGCCTTCTATTATTTCCCCAACACAGTCGGCTTTTCTTGAGGGCCGAAACATTCTTGATAGTCCCTTGGTGGTTAACGAGACGCTTTCATGGGCCAGGAAATCTAAGTCGAAACTCTTAATTTTTAAAGTGGATTTCCGAAAGGCCTATGACTCTCTAAATTGGAAGTTTTTGTTCCGAATGCTCCTTCTTATGGGCTTTCCTCCCAAATGGGTTGAGTGGATTAGTGGTTGTTTACGATCGGCCAAAGGTTCCGTTTTGGTTAATGGTGCTCCTACCAAACAATTCTCTATCAAGAGAGGGCTTCGACAGGGAGATCCTTTATCCCCATTTTTATTCATCATCGCCATGGAGTTGATTCCGATGCTTATGAAGAGGGCGGTTGAGTTGGGGTTGTTTCACGGCTTCCATCTTCCTAACAACGGGCCTATTCTTTCACACCTTTGTTATGCCGACGACGTTTTGTTCATCGGCGAATGGTCCGAATATAATATTCACAGCCTAAATCGTTTTCTAAGATGGGTTTCCTTGATTACCGGGCTGAGTATCAACCGACATAAATGCTCCCTATATGGTGTTGGGGTGAAAGATGATGAGGTGGCCTTTTTTGCGGAGATCCTTGCTTGCAGACCCGGTTCTTTCCCTTTTTCCTACCTCGGGGTGCCTATTGGAGCGAATATGAAAAGGGCTAAACATTGGCTCCCGATTATCGAAAGATTTAATATGAAGCTCTCTAACTGGAAGGCAAGGCATCTATCTCTCGCGGGTCGTGCAACTCTCGCAAAATCTGTTTTGGGTTCCTTGGCGTCCTATTATCTTTCCATTTTTACGGTTCCTAAGAGTGTCGTCAAGAAGTTGGAGAGTATACGAAGGGATTTTGTTTGGGGCATCTCGGAGAGGAGTCATAAGGTTAGGTGGATTCGGTGGGACAAACTTTCTCGGGCTAAAAAACGTGGCGGGTTGGGAATGGGGAGTATTCACGATTTTAACATCGCGATGCTCTCCAAATGGTGGTGGCGATTGAGAAGTGATCCGAGTTCTCTATGGGCAAAAGTCGTTTTTGCTATTCATGGAGACTCTATTAAAAACAAGATGGTCCCGGTCAAGATTTCGATTCCGGGATTGTGGAAAGATATTAGCAATGTCGACCAGACCCTTGCTTCGGAAGGGATTTCTATTCATGATCATTTGAAAGTCACGGTGGGTAGTGGCACTCTGACCCGCTTCTGGAAAGATCGATGGGTTTCGGCGGATCCGTTGTCTGTCCTGTTCCCTGACCTTTTTCTTTTGGCTGCTGATAAGGAAGCGACTGTTGCTGCTACTTTTGCCAAAATCAATTCTTGGGTTAACTGGCTGGGCATATGGAAAAGAAGGTTTAATTCAGCTGCAGAGTGGAGCTCCTTCTCTAGACTTTTGGCCCTCATTGCTGCAGTCCCAAGGAGTAGTAATCTGGATAAATGGTCGTGGGGTAATGACGAGGGGGTCGAGTTCTCTGTCAAGTCCATTCGCCAGCAGCTTGATACGGCCAGACATGGGGGCGGTTCTGACCCCATTATTCCGTGGGACTCATGGGTTCCGCCGAAGTGTAACGTGTTCGTTTGGAGGGCGGCGATGGGGAGAATTGCAGTGAAGTCCGAATTGTTAAAAAGGGGGATCGATGTTGGTGGGCCGCTTTGTGTCATGTGTGGCTATGGTGTTGAAGACGTCGACCACGCGTTGTGGAATTGTGTGACTGCTAAAGGCATTTGGTGGCTCGTTTTGAACTGGGTTCGGGTTCCTTTCCTTGTTAATGCGCTGACCCTGGTTGATTTGTTTAAGTACTTAAAGGAGTGCCCGGGTTCGATGACTTGGAAACGTATGTTGCTGGCTATCGGCTGTGCTACCATTTGGCGTCTTTGGATTGCGAGAAATGTGAAGATCTTCGATAACAAGTTTGTTCCAGCAGCCAAAGTTTTTGACTTCATCAAGGAAGACTCTTTTCTTTGGATATGTAACCGTTCCAATGTGCCGAAGCCTTCGTGGGAGAACTGGGTCAACTTTGACATTTTGTCTAGTTTGTAACCGGGTGTGTTTTGTTGGGCCTGTTTCGTTTTGTTTTGTTTTGTTGTTCCTCTCAGCTGCTTGCTGGCTCTTTTTATCTATATAAAAAGTGATTTGCTGTTAAAAAAAAAAAAAACATTCTCATACATCATCATCCCTCCATCTGTCACATCCGCATGATCAGCAATGATTGGCTCCTTCTCTTTTTTATTATCAACCGTAAGATTAACATCCAAAGGCTGAGAATTTTTTGACTTTATGGAAATAAATATTGTTAAAGCTATTGACTTTAAAAACATTATTATGATTATCTCTAATAAATCAGTATGTAGAATTCGAATTTTGAAAATATATTCATCCGATATCCGAGAATTACAGAATGATTTGATTTTGATTCTCCCCAAAAATAGGTACAAGTTTAGCCTATATAATAAGCAAATACAATTAGGGTTTTCATCAAGTGATCGAGGTGCCATGAAAGGAGGCAAATCCAAGTATGTAGCCACAAAGCCGTACAGCAGGTTACTTAGTTAATTAACATCATCTCTTAAAAGTAACAGAATACGTTATTTGGAGTTTGTGAGTTTCATTGGGTATTAATTAGTTAAAAGAAATGGAATTAATATATATATTATTGTAATCTGTGATCAGGCCTTCGGTGAAGAATGGTGACGATCCGGAACTGCCTGTTACTGCGTACGAGCTCTTCTCGTATGTGACGTCATACCTGATCTCTTTTTGTACCTAATTAATATTAATTGTTCTGATAAAAAATCTCATTCCGGATTGTAACAGGTAGGATTTCTGGAAACAGTCCCAAGAGAAACCTGAGAACTACAAAGCTGTGAGTATATATATATATATTCTCTTATTCGGTTAATTTGTGCCATATATGATCTTTTGTTAATTAAATCGCTTTTGATTTCATTAGGTCAATGAAGCTGCCCGTGAAAAATGGAACTCCATGTCCGAATCTGTAAGTTCAAACGAATGAAATATATAATGAATTTGTTTTGTTTCATAATCTCAATCCAATGCAGGAGAAAGCTCCGTTTGTAGCTAGAGCAGAGAAGAGGTCTTCGGAATATTTTACACATGGCAGCACACCACAACAATTGAGTGGCAAGACGATACGAATGCCCCTTTATACCGGAGGGTATTGGGAGGGAACGTTTACCAGGCGTTTGAAGTACGTGGCAGACATAGACACATTAAGTGAAATAAAGAAACATGTTTTAGAGCTGCCTTGGAATTTAACATCATTTTCGGTGTTAAAGGATCTTGTGACAAGTGCAGCAGGTTTATCCCATATGGAAATCCAAAACTCGTATATTACCTATCAATGTATCACTCATAAAGGAATTCGCGATGATGGACGGCTGCTGGATCGTGATCTAGTAGGTATACCGGTACAAATCCTTACCGACTGGCAAACTTGGGCCTTTCTGTGGCATGTGAGCGGCCAACTAAACCTGAAATTGCCTTGCATCTTGTGGGTAAACATGCTTGGGGTCCAGATAGTTTTTGAAATCTTGTCATCCCTCCTCGTTTATTTCCTTTTCGGTTTTTATTTATTTAAACTTCAGTCCATGTTCACTTTTTTAATTTTCATTTCAAAGGCGAACCAATAGCTTAATTGTGTGCATTTCATTAAGTTTCTAATTAAAAGGAAGGGGTTATCTAGCTTTGTGTTTGGTCTAAAATCTTTGGATTGTGATTGACTAAAATTGGGCATCTACATAGTATAATATTTGATGTGCTCTAAAATCGTAATTTCTTCTTTGGGTTGATATTAAAATTCCTGTTGTTAAAGAATAGGATTGTTGTTGAATTTCAAATATGTGCTAAGATCTCTTGATTTTTTTTTTCTCTCAATTTAAGACGTATGTGTCTAATTTACTTGTTTCAAAATTAAACTAAAATTGCATACCAATAGGTCAGAGATGTAAATATGGTTATCGGTGCCAAATACCCAAATTGTTAATTAGCAGTTAATTGTGTTAAAGCTTTTTTTGTAAGTTATGGCCGTCATTTTTATTCCTTTTCAATATTGTTGAAACTAACACTTGTCACTAATAGAAAAAAGGCCTTTCTTGACACGCAATGCGTGTCAAGAAAGGGGTCTGATGACAACGGTCCTCGCTTTGAGGCCCGGCAGCTTGTTTTTATGAAGTTCACCTTTCAAAACAAAAAAAAAAATGATAATAATACACTTATACGTAATACATAAAAGATCATCAGTGATATTGATAGACGAAACTGATACAGTTTAGTTCAAAACAAAAAACTAGTCTTCATTATAAGTAGGTAATATATTCGAATTCCAGTGTTCAATACTCATATCAAAATTGCCTTAAACAGTGCAAAAAATCTAGAAATTAGCAAACTAATAACAAAAACATCATTTCATTATATAATCCGACCATATTTATCAAATTACAAACTAATCCGAGACGTTTAACGTTTACAAAAATATTGTATTGACAATACGTACATTGCCTAAAATCAACTTTCAATCATTTGAAAATAAGGTCACGGCGTAGCTTGACCATTCTTCGCGAACGACAACCATGTCCTTATCCGTGTAATAATCCGCTCCTCCGCCAACCTGAGACAACAATAAAATTAATACATTAGTCGAGGCCGGCCAATTATTTTACATAAATCATAGAGCATCGCTACGTTTATTTTGCTTTAACTTACATTGCCCAATATTTCGACTCCTCCTTGAACTATCTCCTTCATGAACTTCATGACATAAAAACCACATTATGTGATTCCCGGCTGGCATGGACACTACACATTAAAAAAATAAGAAAAATATTAGACTGTGTATAAACACAACATATTGTAACACTTAAAATTAAATAATATATATGTTAACTGTTGAAATGAATCGAACATGTATTTTTTCCTGTTTGGTTGTGTGATATAAAGATCATATGTGATTTTTATACTCCTCATGCCAAATTACCCAAATTCGACGTGAACGCCCTAAAAAATTTCATGCTCCCTAAAATATCTATTGCAAGATATGACCATTTTAATTTGCCAAAACAATTGCATAACCTCTCTCTTTTCATGAAAAAAGTTTGGCATCCCGTTAGTTTAATTTATAAGCAATACGGGCTGGGTATAATTGTTTGTTGAAATTAATGAACTTAAACATGCAACTCATATGCTAAAATGTGCTAAATGTATTAGTTATGTAACCTGTACAAAATATATGTAACCCAATTATCAAAACAAATATATGTATAATGGTTATGAACCTGACCACCATAACTAAAAGTGAATTTGTTTTTCATCCCATGGACCCGATCATGCCTAACCTATAGTGGTTTGATATCGGTCAGTTCTGCCTGTTTGGACTGGACCACAACCTGAACCAAAACTGATGAAACTGAATGATATCACAACTATTTTTTGCTGATCATATTCAATATTCTATCAGGTCACCTAAGACGCACAACAACTTGAGATTGTTTTTGAGGGGTAAAATTGAACAAAACAAACTATTTCATAACTATTTTTGCTGATCATATTCAGCATCAGACTTCAGTCTTGAAGCTGATATCTGTCTGAGCGCTTTGTTCTTAATGTAACAGATTGAAAAACTTTAGAAACCGACAGAAGATTGTTTTGAATGATTAATAGTTTAATACTAAGCTAAAATTTAAAGAAGAAAAAGACGGTTGAATGATAGATTTGGCGCTGCATTTTCTGTTCCCAACAGTGTATACTAGTTTATGTTTATGACCCTAGCGCTAAAAAACCCTCGCCTTTTAAAAATGGTTGCTGAATAAACATCTAAATACTAATAAATGACAATAATACCCCTCAAAAAGAATCTCAACATGCATAATCAGAAACCTGTACGAACTAGTTATATCATAAAGATATTAAGTGCTCACCATAGTGTTGACCCAATTGAGTTTAACCTTGCCGGTACCACTTTGTGCAGCATAAACAACCATTGCCCTATCAAAAAAAACAAGAAAAATAGTAAAGTTTTGGTAAAACAACTGTTGCTAGATATAAGTTTTAGTATAATAAATGCAAAGTTGGGAAGGTAAGTATTTGGTACAGTCATTTGCCTTGCTTAACGTCTTTAACATAGATTCTGCCATTACAGCCCTTTTCTCCATTTGAGCAAGTGTATTCATAGTTTACTTACTTCTCCAGCATATAACCAACCAAATAATTAGTGAGTAAAAATTATTGCAAGAAATATATTATATCGCAATAATCTAATTTCTTGAACAAAATGATTTAGGAGGTTTAATGCATTAAGATAGATGTTTGGGGACTTTAATCTCAGCTAACCTTTTCTTATTTGGCCCGTTAGAGATAAATCATAACATGAATTGACCCAATTATAACTAAGGGTTCAAACTGTACTTCAAGTACTCTCACTAAATGTCTCTGAATTGCCGCATCTCATTCTGCTAATCTGCGAGCATCTTCTGCGATTTTATATTCTTGCTCAATTCGCATTAGCACCTGTAATATACGTGTTGTGGTTATATGATATGCAAACTGTATTTGATCATGAAAAAACATTATTATTGTAAATGGGTTGAAAACTAGATCGACCCAATGGTTACAATAATAATCTAAACATGATTATCACTGTATTGAACCAACATAAAGCGCAACCTAGATCGACCTATTTTATAGTAAATGGGTTGAAACTGCCACCTCTTGGTTTTGGCCAATATAGTAGCTTAAAACTGTGTCATTTGGGAATATACCATCACGGTCACCACCCATCCAGGAAGAAAACTGAATCAGAGGTGCATTGTAGGGAACACGTTCATTGATCCCGATATTCTTCAAAGCAGTGTCCACACGACGTAAGAACTTAGGAACACCCTTCCATATTGTTTCATGAAAGTAGCTCATTTCATCCTGTGGGGTTGGTTGGGTTCTTCTGATCTCATCGGTACGAAAAGCAGCTTGGATCTACAAAATAATACATATATTATTCATATATCAAAATCAAATACATATACAGATCACATGATTAAAGCCTTAAAAGAGTATATACCTTCCATGCTTCTGAAGCAGAGAACGGCGAACCGACTGAGTCGGATGAGCAATTAGAACCAAGTCAACAGTTTGATTCTTAAGTGCATCAAAAACCTCTTCAGGCGACTTATTAAGCTTAAAAACAAGCTTCTTAAGAGTTTCTTCAATATCCGATTCGGTCGTTGCATTCGCCTCATCAGCAAAATCACCCTTTTTCAGCTTAATCTTTCGACGGTCGTTGCATTCGCCTCATCGAATCCCCTGGATCCAAACTAGTCAACACACTTCCTATCTCCTCCAGCTTCTTCGGATCACGCTTCCCTTCGTATTCAGCAGATAACTCATAACATTCTTGAACCTATACACAACAATCAAACATAATAACCAACTTATCAATAATTATCTTTTTTTTTTATCAGCAAACTTTCATATTCATTCATCTCCCGAAGTATTATTTACAAAGTTGAGCCTAGTAAGGAACTAGAAACAACCTGCAGACATCACCTAAACGATTACCAAAACAAAACCAGCCAACAGTACAGTACAAACAATAATTATCAAAGTACCCATTATTCCTTATTAATCATATAACCATAAACAATTCAGAAGTTTTATTTAAGCAACGACTAAAGTTTTAATCACAAACAATTCATTTAAGGAATGTAAATAACAGAAAACTTACATTGCGAAACCTAAATCAGACCCCAACTTTAATCATATGACATAACAACAACAACAACAACAACAACAAAATTAATAATAATAATAATAATAATAATAATAATAATAATAATAATAATAATAATAATAATAATAATAATAAAACTAATGAACCACACTACAATCCTTGGGTTTCTGGTCGCTTGTAGCTACAAGTAATGTCACAGGAATTACAACATAGTATGTAGTTTTAGCAGGAATTACAAAAACAGAAATGTCACAGAACAATGCTAAAAGTAATGTGAATGTACCGGTGAGGGATGTAGCTAAATCCGACAAGAAGTTCTCCAAAATTAGGGATCTGCCTTATTACGAACGCAACCGACCCTGTATACAGAAGGATTATGAACGGAGTGTATACAGAAGGATTATGAACGATTTCATGGGGCTTTTGTAGTACATCCAAAACCGACCCTATACATAGAAGGAATTGGAACGTACCGAGCCAAAGAGTGTATACACGAGCACAAAGAGGGCCGAGACCAAACCTTCGATTAGCAGAGATTTTGGATGTGAAAGAGAGAGATTTTGGATGGGTTTTACTCAAGACACAGGTCAGAATTTATAGGTGTGCTCAATGTGGGTCAATAACATCGAGATTTTGGATGGTCGAGACACAGGTCAGAATTAGGGCTTGGAAGGAGAAGGAGCAGATTATGTTGTTAGGAAAGAGGGGTTTGATTTGAGAAGGAGCAGGGTTTTTTTGTTACGAGAGAGAGAGAGAGAAAAGGGGGGAAGGTTTATGGAAAAGCGCGCACAGAGAGAAGACACAAAACCATGACACGCTGAAATCAAAACCGTCATGCTTTTTATTTTATGACGGAAAATTATTGACATGCATTAAAAAACGTCAAGAAATTATCATTTTTTATCAAAGATGACATTTTTTTAATGACATGCACTTTTGCATGTCATTAAATAAGGTATGTCATAAAAAAAGTGTCAAGAAAGGGTATTTTTGTAGTAGTGTGTATTCCAACAAATTAAGCAATTAATTACTGTAATCGATATTTTTACACTAGTAGGGTGCCCGCGCGATGCGGCGGAGAACACAATACTTTGATTAGTGATTTTAAGGGTGTATAAAATAAAGCAGTTTCTTATATCGATCGGAAAACATAAAACGAATCTACGTAGCAGTTCCAATAATATGGATACCAATCCTTTTGCATTCATCTACAATTTGTTTAATCTGTGGCTCTCTCCCAGACCATTTATATTTCTCAATGAGCATACGGGCGGCGTTCATAAACGGTTGAAATTTGATCGGTTCGATTTTGATGGTTTGGCTACATGTATTCTACTAAACTCACTCAATTAGATTTTTTTTTATTGTTCTTTTAAGTCACTAAACATTAATCAGGTGTTCTAATACTGTATAACTCTTTTAAATGAAAACTTTAGAAAAATACTAATAAGAGAGACAAATAAAACATATTAGTTACCATTTGGTGAATTTTTTTTTATCAAATTTACTTGGAATAAGAGGTAAAGTGAAGGAAAAAATTACTTCCAAGTAATATATACCAAGCTAGTTTAAATTCGTAAGCCAAGACGAGCTTAATACCAAAAATAATAATAATAAAATGAGTCGAGCTTAAACTTCAAAACTTTCTAAAGAGAATGACGACAGCTCGAGACCCTCGACTAATTCACACCCTTCAAGTGTGCCTAGTGTCATGGATTGATTTTTTTGAAATCTCGTACTGACACTTGATGTGTTCAAAGACCTTATAAATGGTTAGTGACAGCGGTTTAAACAACTATCACCGAGACGTAAAGCTTGATCCTATAAAACTTATCACATTTAGTTAACTAATACTTCCCCGTTTGGCATGAACCTTTCATATTAGGAGCTACACAAAGGCCGGCAATTCTCAGCAGACAAAATCATCTACTTTAATAAGAATAACTGAATAAGCGAACGTAGATACATTCGATTAGTCTACAAAACGCTCGGTGCCCAAAACAACGTTATTGACCAAAAAACAATGGTGTCACCTTGTAACATCAAGTGGCCGAGTTTTGTTCACATGCTTATTTCAAACTAGAAATTATAATAATGCCATTGTTCTTCGCAAAGGATGCAACACGTAACTTCACTTCACTTCTGCAGCCTTGATGATGTTGATAAATTCCGGCTACAAGACAAACACGAGGAAAACAATGAGAATCGGGTTATTTTGTTTGATTTTCACACATATTTTAAAAATGACAAATACCCAAATCACCCTTCGCAAATAAAAGAGGTGGCGACCCGTTTCAGGTGACACTTACCTTAAGCGAGGCTCCGCCAACCAAGAAACCATCAACATCTGCTTGCCCTGCCAACTCCTTGCAATTGGAACCACTCACAGATCCTGCAAGGTCATTAAGGTTTTATAAGCAAAATGGGAAAATCAGATTCTCGAAAATTTTACCCCTTTTTGGATCCAAAACTTTTTTCGGTGTCCACTTTAGTTCAATCACACACACATACAACTCATCATCATCATCAACATCAACAACATCACAATAATACCCTCAAATCCTCAATCACCACATAAATCAATTCATCAGTGGTCAAAAAGGGGCTTGGGTGGCGGCGGTGGGAGGTCGGAGGAGGAGAGGGGGAAGGGTGGGGGCGGCGGTTTTTTTCCCAGCCCATGACTTCGATCCATTAGTAATTACAAGACCAAGGGTAATTAGTAATTACACTTTTTTTCCCATTATTTGAAATCAAAGAACTTAAGTTGATTTATATTGCAAAGAAAAGACTATGAAATGTTTTTTAGCCGTAACTATGTGCTTGTAGATAATGTTAGAATAATAATCTTGTATATTAATCCTAAGACTTACGTTAATATTATTGTTGGTCATGCAAATATGTAAATATGTTAATAGTCCTAAGTCTAGGCGGCTATGAACAGTTAGTGTGACACACCGATTCATATAGGTTAGTTGTTGGTACTTATGTTGATTGTGAAAGGTAGTCGATACACACTCTAGTTCACATACTATATATAGGGTGTACATGATCATTTGTAAAGTGTCAGTATGCGTTATAATAACCAACTTTCAAATTTCCCTCTCAAAATTTTTCCCTCCACATTCACACAATCGAAACCATCCAAACCTGGGCATACAACAGATAAAAGTGGTTACCCCTATATACATTTATTACCGGTTTGTTAGTATGTTTGTTTGTAGTGCAACACTAAGAGAAATTATTTCCAAGGGAGAGGTGATGATGCCAATGGAACCCGAGTTCCTTCTCATTTGGGTACTAGGCTCTTAAATCTTGAATATGGATACCTTTGTGAACTCATGGTTATTTTGTGTGGGCTCCACGGGTGTTCAACTATGTAGCACCTGACGTAGGAAAATGGAAGTGAAGTATAGCATGTCTTTATTTATGCCCAAGAAATTAACATGTTAAACAATTATTAGTGAAAATTCATTTAGTCCATTCATCATTTTTACTTTTGAATCTCATTACAATTACATTGCATTACATTCTATTCTATATATAATTAAAATCTGTCTTGCCTTAACAACAGTCGACTCATCTCAACCGTTGTTTCTTTATCCAATGGCTCTGTCTTCTCAAGTCTTCATTATTAAATGATTTTTGTTTTGTGGGTTACTACCCTCTTTCTCTCTCTCTCTCTGACGAAATCCTCCATCATGCAGATATCAATCATTCATATCACAACAGCTTTCATCAACTCATTCATCTATCATCCCTACATCCCATCCCCTCCATCGCACCGTATTCTGTCCTCATGGCTTTCTTCAACAAATCGATCCTCAATAACTACTGATGTTATCACCAATCAACAATGGCTATTTCAGTAGCAACCTAATCCATGTTCTTCATGCTGTACAACCGTCGATAGTCCGCGGTCACCGTCTGTCTTCGTCTCCCTGCTCCGGTGTCACCTCCCAAATCAAACACCTCCCAAATCAAAAAATCACTACCACTTTCAGGTAACTCTATTTCTCGGTTGTAATTAGTCATGTGTTTGTTTTTTTTTTTTTTTTTTTTGGGGGGGGGGGGGGGGTTTCAGTGTCTATTTTATTTTTTGTTTTCCTTTGATTATTTTTAGCCGACGATGGTTGCCTGAGGCCAATGTGTGTTTGTTACGGATTTGCTGTTTGGGGATTTCAAGGACAAGATGTTCTGAAAAACAAACGAGGCTCCGGCGAGAGAGAGAGAAGGTTACGTTGTTGGCCCTCTCTTGCCGCAACGTGATCCGATCCTTGGAAAGCAGAAAAACAGCATCATAATAATCATTCATCCCTCTATGAGGGTGTTTAGGATTGACTTTGGAAAATCACTTATTGATTAATTGTGGTACAGATCTGAGCCTCACTTGAATCATCAAATATTTTTTTATATACATAGTTTTTATATGTTTTAATTCAATTCTAAACAAAAATTGCAAATTTTTGTTCTACATCTAATTGGTATTAGTATTTCAATAATACTATAGATCTTAAATTATGTTTATATTTTTTACTGCACAGTCACAAAGATATTGGAGAATGGATAACTATGTTGTATTGAAAGGAATTAATATGGATGACATCAAATGGGCTACTGAACACTTGGTTTTTCAAGATAGTTGTCATATTTTTTTAAAGAAATTGAAAACCACGACACTCTTACAATTAATGCTCTATACTTTCATACTGTTGGTCTGGTTCGCGTACATGTTTTCATTTTCAATCCAAAAGACTTAGAAAAATGAGAGAGTAGGATTTGAAATTTGTTCTCTACTTTCACGTGTCGAATGAAGATTGACATGGAAGCCTCAAGATATGGTACCTCACGCGATACAAAGTATTTGAAATAGCAATGAATCGGATGCAAGAAACTGGATTTTAACCCAACTACTTTCTTCGAATTCACATAGTTCTCGCCAAGTCATTGATATATGTTAAGGGAATAGAGAAATCACAGTCGAAAGGAATTAACTAGAATCTTCAGAAAATAAAGGTAACTTTCTCCTTACTACTTCACAATTTCATTTCGTGTATATTACTTATTTTTTTGACTGAAACAGTATGTCATATTAGTAATCCAGAACTCATTACAGCTCTAAATAAGGTGGACAACAATGGACCCATGTCCCCCTATGCGTCGAAGAATTCGCTCCCTTAGCTAGCGTATGGGCAGCAGAATTCGCAGACCTATTAACGAAACACAACTTAACATTCGAAAACTGAGCCATAAGCTCCCTACACTCGTCTAGAACTAAGCCAACTGGTGAAACAAAAGCTGCATTATTATTAACAGCATTGACGACATTTAAAGCATCAGACTCAACAATTATCCTATCAAGGTGGTTGATCTTTAACCAACTCAATGCTTCCCGGCAGCTCAGCGCCTCCGCCATAAAAGGGTCACCACCACTTCAAGAAGGACTGATCGGGCTACCACTATTCTTCCAATAGAGTCCCTTATAATGCATCCGTGTCCCAACGATCTGCCCGAATCAAAGACCCCAGCGTCAATGTTACATTTTAACCAATCAGTCGGAGGTCGAGACCACGATCTCATCACCTTCCGAACTGGGTTCGCTTCAACCGTGGCACCATTAGCAGCCTTCCATTCATTCAAAAAACCCAGCCCGTGATTAAGCACCTGACTCGGAGGCCTGAATTGCTGATTCCAGACGAAGTGATTCCGTCTCGCCCAAATAGCCCATAATACACATGAAACTTTAGCTTTCAGACTTCCATCCTTACCACTAATCCAATTCCACCAAGCATCGAAAGAGTTAATAGCAACAGGCCACCCTTCTCCAAAAAACTCATCCCATATAGGAAACACAAAAGAGCATCCCAACATGGCATGAAAATCATCTTCATTACCATCACGACAAATAGGGCACAACAAATCAACATCCACATACCTTTCTCTAAGACGAGTCAAAGTCGGTAACGATCTTGTAGCTAGCTTCCATAAAAAATTAAGCACTCTCGGGGGTACTTTGATGTCCCAAATATTATTCCAGATCTCCGATGTAAAATTTGAGCGCATAGTAGAAGACGGAGAATGCTTGATAATATCATAATAGCAAGATTTTACTGAGAACATACCTGACTGCTCAAACTTCCAATAAAACCCATCCTCACGAGGCGTTCTTGGCAACTGTACCCGAGTGATTAAATCTACTTCATCTGCCGAGAATAAATGGTGCAGCAGCTCCAAATCCCAGTCCCGCGTACTCGGGCGAATCAGATCACTAACCCGAGCCATCTCCCAACCTTGTACCACCGGCGTTTGAATCCTCGGAGAAGCATTCGATGGAAGCCAAGCATCTCCCCAAATGTTAGTGCTAAGTCCATCCCCAACCCGTCTCGCTACCCCTCTTCGTAAAGAATCCTTCGTGGCAAAGAATCCCTTCCAAACACAGCTTGAATTATTTCGCAATACAGCTTCGAAAAAAGTGCAATGAGGAAAATATTTGTTTTTAAAAAGTCTCCCGACAAGAGACTGGGGAACCGTTAATATTCGCCATACTTGTTTAGCAAGCAGTGCTAAGTTGAATTCTGCTAAGTGACGGAAGTTTAACCCCCCCTTTCTCCTTAGGTAGACACAGTCTTTCCCATCTCATCCAATGAATCGAGCTGTTCCACCAATAGTTAGAAAAAAATTTCTCTAAGCACGCAATTGTGTGTGTCGGGAGGAGAAAGACTTGCATCGCGTAATTCGGGAGAGCCTGAGCTACCGACTTCAGCATGATTTCCTTACCATTCTGAGAAAGCTTCTTAGTCCTCCAACTCTGAACCTTCTTATGTGCTTTTTCAATGATATAATTAAATGCGCCCTGTTTCGAACGACCAATAATAGACGGAAGTCCCAAATACGTACCGTGACCATCAACAATTTGAACTCCCAAGCAACCAGCAATAGCATTTTTTCGATCCTCGCTCACATTCGGGCTAAACACAATAGAAGACTTACCAAAGTTAATCTGTTGACCTGAGGCTGCCGCATAAATAGCAAAAACTTCCTTCAAACCCGTAGCCTCCTCTGTAGTTGACTTAAAGAAGAACAAACTATCATCAGCGAAGAATAAGTGAGAAATGACCGGAGCTGCTGGACAAATTTTACAACCATGTAAACTACCAGCAGCCACTCTATCCTTGATCAATGCTGAAAGCCCTTCCGTACAAATCAAAAAAGATAAGGAGAAATAGGATCCCCTTGTCTTAAGCCCCGATGTGGATAAAACTTTTGAAAGATCCCATCTCTATGAGTAATAGTATACGTGACAGACGAGATAGATAACATGATAGTCTCAACAAGATACTTAGGGAAACCAATTTTAACCATCATTGCTCGAATAAAATTCCATTCCACTCTGTCATAGGCTTTCGACATATCAACTTTAAGAGAACTAGTACCCGAAATACCTAGACGCTTTCTTTTTATATAATGGCCCACTTCAAAACCAATCAAAATATTATCAGTGATAGCCCTCCCAGGAATAAAAGCGCTCTGGGACTCCGAAATAATTGAATCCATAACCGGTTGAATTCTATTCGCAAGCATTTTTGACATAATCTTAAACAGGACATTACATAGCGAGATAGGTCTAAGATCCGAAACACTAGTAGGAGTTTTCTTCTTTGGAATAAGCACAATATTCGTATCATTTAAATCATCAGGGAAAAATTTATTATGCAAACATTCCAAACAAAAAGAAGAAATATCATTACCCACTATGTCCCAGAAACTCTGGAAAAACCCGGGTTAAAACCATCGGGACCCGGAGATTTATTTGGATGCATTTGGAAAAGGGCGCCTTTCACATCGTCATACGTAAACTGCCTTTGAAGCTCAACTTGCCCTTCTGCCGATATTCTCTCTTCTACTAAAGAGAGAATCGCATCGAAGTTACAACCATTTGACTCGAACAGATCCATATAGAAATGTTGGATTAACTCCTCAAGTCCATTGCCCCATTCCCGCCACACACCATTTGAATCCTGTAGCCTTTGAAACGAGGCTTTTCTATGTCGGGACGATGCAACATTATGAAAGTAAGCTGAATTTCTATCACCTTGGCGCAACCAATTAACTTTAGAACGTTGTTGCCAATACTTGGATTGTTGCTCGAGTAAAGAGCCCAACTCCCCTTTTTGTCCAGAAACGCACGCGCATCATCTCGGCCACTCGTCCCTTTCAACACATTTAGGTCCTTCCTACACTGCTTAAGCCGAGCCTTAAAAATCGAACGTTGCTCCCTGCCCCACTTACCCAGCTCCTCCGCGCACTTCCTAAGTTTCCCCGTAACACCCCCCGTACCACTCTCTCTCCAACATCTCTCGACAAGGCTTTTGCATCCTTCAATCTCGGCCCACACATTGTCAAATCGGAACCCCGGTTGCCTCAAAATAGCAACTGCTGAAACTTGAAGAACAAGGCACGAATGGTCCGAATAAACGGTTGGAATATTTTGTACCCATGCATCGCTAAATGTCTCGATCCAACCCAGGTTACTCACTACACGATCAAGTTTCTCGACCATCCACGAATCCGAGCCCCTCCCTCTTTCCCAAGTAAATTGATTACCTACCATCCCAATGTCAATCAAATTGCAATCCACTAAAGCCTCTGTAAACCCGTTAATCCATTGCATCGGTCTAGGATTCCCCCCCATCTTCTCTTCAAGACTAAGCATGTCATTAAAATCACCCATTACGCACCATGGAAAATCACACAACCGCGCAAGATTTCTTAAACAATCCCATGACTCCTTCCTACGATGATTATTATTTTCTGGGAAACCGTAAAACCCCGTAAACCTCCAATCCAAATCTGGACTCTTAATGATCACATCTATAAAATTGCGGCCATATTTATGAAGTTGCACCTTAACATTATTCTTCCAAAACAAAGCCAAACCACCCCCCGAGTTAATACTTGGAACATAAAAGCTATCATCAAAATGGATCCTGTTACAAACCCTGGCAACCGCCATCCTACTAACTTTCACTTCCATCAAAAAAACCAAATCGGGCATGCACGAAGACACCAAGTCTTCTAGTTCCCGAACTGTCGGTTCCATGCCCAGCCCCCGACAGTTCCAGCTTAAGATTTCATTGCGACACGCGAGCTCCCTCAGCGGAGCCCGCTTCATCAGTTATTTGCGTACCATGTGAACTGGATGCTGCTTTCGGACCAGCTGTCCCCATGCGCATCCTTTTCGGATCCGAAATCGCAACTTCCATATTACTATCTTCCTCCATCTGGACAACCATCTCTCTACCCTTCCCAATATCCAACATCTGACTGCTTCCCTCGTCTACAGTATGAGATGACAAAACTGACCCAGTCGGTATGAGACTACACCCTTGCTCGTCGTGTAACCATCTATCCTCTTCAGTTATCATAAATTTACGGATGGTAGCTTTTATGGACGGGTCGTACATACGCCTTGGGGTGACGTTAGGCAGATATGTAACGGGGCAAGCGTTCTCAGCATGAGTAAAAGCACCACAAATTAAACAAATTAAAGGCAAGCGCTCGTACTGAAATTGAATAGTTACGTGGGTACCTTCGTTAATACACAATCGCATTCTCCTCTTTAAAAGATGATTTGTATTTATAATCACTCTAATTCTCAGATAAAGGGGCCTTGAGAATTTGAAATTATTCGGATCTGCTTCTAAGAACTCCCCCACGAAACCTCCCACAACCTCACATATATGCGCGGACACATAGCCTACAGGGACACCAAACACTTGAACCCATATTGGAACTTTCGATACTTCAACAGATTGAGGATCAATTTCAGCTGGTTTCGGTGTTAACGCAAGGAGACGATTATTGAAACTCCATGGTGAACCGTTCCAAACCCTATTATAATCGTTAATATGATAAAACTTGATGATGAACCGATTACCTGGGCCTATTTTCCTTATATTAACGCCGCACCTCGGCTGCCATAGGTTTGATAGCGTTCGATTAAACGCAATTTCATTAACCGGAGTCTCTGAGAACAGGACAGCCACATAGCTAAACTCCTCGCGAATTTGGGTAATCGGAATCTGGACGGGAAGTTCCTCGGCGTCTTCCAACTCAAGCTGCGCATATCTCTTCCTAAGCGCCTCTGTCGACTGTAAATCCTCCATGAGAATCGCACTACTAGCCGTAATACTTAACCAACCGACAAGCAATCTGTAATCTATGAAGATGGATTTAGAGATCCGTATGGTTTATTGATTCAAGGAGAACATCGTCAAACTCAATTTAATCAAGGAGAAGATCGAAGAACAAACACTTGCGGCTTTTTTATATTCAGATTATCATATGCGCATCCATCAAATCCCCACAACTATACAAATTTTTCATTGATTTATCTTGAATCCCAAGCTTAACAGAATGAACATGTACACTCATACTCAGAACAACATCAAGCCTTTTAACACACCCCTTTATAACAAAATATATTAAGCACGGTTTAGTAATATTAATCCCTGTCCTACCAAATTCCAACTCACCTGTCCATGAGCATCGTACCACCAGCCGTAAGGCGAAACAAACCGACAAGCTATCGAAGACAAGCAAACAAACTGGAAAAACTCGAAACTTGCACAGCCAGAGACGATACAGAAACAGAGATATTCACAGCCAGACGCAATAGAGAAACAGAGATATTCACCCTTCTGATCTTATAATCTTTGCTTAAAGTTCAATCGATTCAACTCCGACCTTAATCACATGATTTTCAAAGAAAAGCGGCAAAGAAAACTTACCAATCGGAATACTTATGAAGATGGGTTAGGGATCTGTTTATTCAACAATACAAGAAGCTTCATGAAGAAAAGCAAACGTGAAACAACCGACGAGCTGCCGGAGACAAGCAAAACAACTGACGACACACGAAACTTGCATAGCAAGACGTAAACCCTAGTTCATGACCGACTTGGTCTTTCTAGAGAGACTTTTTTTGTTAGTATTTCGTGTATATTACTTAAGTTTTTAATTCATAAAGAATTTATATAATATTAATTTGTAAGTTTTTTGTGCATATCGATGTTGTACGTTGTCCTTAATGAGTTTTTTTTGCATATATCTGTCGTAGGTAGTGCTTACTATGTTTTCCTTATTAGGCGTGTTTTTCAGTCGAACGTTCACTAGCTAGAAATACAGGCAGCGCTCACTGCCGTTCATCACCGTCTTTTGCCTCGAGCAGCGAATTGCAGTCCTCACGATTTGTCATTGGCGTTCGTCACCGCCGTTGTCTTCTTTTCTAGGTATGAATTAAAGCTTAACTGTTTGTGTTCATATTCCTTCTGTTGCAGCTATTGCTTGGTGATGTTGGTTGTGGCAGCGCTACTGTTATGGTGTTGGTCCAGTTCAATGTCACAGTCGGTAGAATTTGATTTTTTTTTTTTTAATTTCGATACCGACCTCTTCTTGGTTTTGTGGTTTAATTTTTGTGCATAAGTGAAACTGCATGAGCATACTTCTTTCTTTGTAGTGAATCTCCTTAACAACACTAAAAGGCACGTAAGGTAGGTGCCAATACGAGGTAATAATTGAGCTTCCCCTATATGTGATGAGCTTCTTTCTGTAAGGCATTAATTAGGAGGCTTTTCCTTTATCTTGCAGGTTGCTGGTTTAGAAATTTTGCTTTGTCTCCAGTTTTGTTCATTGGTCAATTTGTTTTGCTTTATATTAAAGGCAATTTTGAAGTATTTATTTCGGCATGTATGTAGGAAGCTTTAGAATTAGAATGCACCAAAAGCATTTTCTACACCTTACACAAAGGTATATTTACATTGAGAAAGACCATGTGGTCTAATTTGCAAAAGTAGTTTCTATTTTTTTCCGGCTGTTGTTGGATGAATTGGTTAAAGCATCAAATGCATTAACCAATTACAACACCATGTTTTTTCTTTAGTATTCGCTATTTTTTAAACCTATAAGTTATATCCAAGGTTATGACGTTAGTACTTTAGCTATATTTTTAAGTTAGAATGGTTTGCTCCGCGGCGAAGCGCGGTTTAAAATACTAGTTATATATAACATTTATCGTCGCTCTTAGCAATAGTTCCGGTTAATAGTTCCGGTTTGCAGATTGCTTTAACCTGCAACAGCCGGTCATCACAAATATCTAGAGATAGACGCAAGTGAGTCAAACAAAGGTCTTTCACCGGCTTCTTGAATCTTCACGATGCTTAAGTTGCTCGATCCGTCTCTCTGCAAAACTCAAGCCCATCGCTTTCCACAACCACCACCGGAGCCACGACCACCATATTCAGTGGTGGTGATTAAACGGCCGGCAACGACCGGTTTATTCTGTCTATCGATACCTCATGTTATCGCCAAAAACGATCATATCTTCTCTTTTTACACAAGCATCGTTCGTGGATTCACTAGCTTTGAAAAAACCTGTAGCAGTGAATAGTGTTGCGTCTTTTAGCTTCTGGGGCTATGATGGTCGACTGAGTCCTGCATTATGAACATTTGTAGATTTGAAACTGTGCAAAGGCTTGCTACTTGGTAACTCAATTGTTCACAGTAGGTGCCGCTTGACATGCTTAAGGCTGTGATGATGTGACTTCAAAATTGACCAAGTGTGATATATTATATGTAGCTTGGTTAGGTGATAACAAAGGTTCACTTCAGTTAGATTTTCCGGTCGTTTAGGTGGCCGCTTCCGTTGCTTCCAATGGCTGATAACCTCACAAAGGTTTAGAAAGTGGCGTCTCGGTCAAACCCATTCCCGAATAGGTTAATTTGTTGGGGTTGTTTGAAATTTGCTGCTTTTGTTTTATAAGGCTTTGCAAGGATCAGGTTAAAGCTTTTGATTTTTGGGGGTTTTGTAGGGGTTTTAAACTTTTAATCTTTGATATCTTTATTTTTGTAGTCGTTCAAGAGGTACGTCGACATCGGAATAATATCTCTTCTCAACTACGGCGAAGATTATGGAAAGTTGGTTGTCATCGTTGATGTCATTAATCAAAACAGGATACTTGCAATTACTTTTTTTTTACAATGACTTCATTTATTTAGTTGTATTTGATAGTGGGTTATGTTATCTTATTTGAATGCTTTTTTCCTACACTCAATTAGATAACTTAAGATATTAATATATGGTTTGGTGTTCATCATTTGTTTGTTTTAATAAGCGCGGCGCACATAGGATGTTAGGTGCACGCGTTACTAACAAATGAATACAGTTGTTGACGTCGTTGAACTGTTAGACGTTTATGTTTCATTCAAGCGTGTAACAAAGTCACACTAATATCATTATCGTACTGCATTCGCGTTGGTATATATTTTCTAATAGCCACAGGCTTGCGGCGCAACGCCCGCAGGCAAAAGACTAGTTTAATACAAAACTCATTCTATGTTAGAGAATAATCTATTTTAAGTAGTGTACGTAGTGATGCACTTTACAATAAAAAAATCATTTTAGAATGTGTGTGTGATGTGTTTATCCTAAGACTATGGGTATGGATCGGGATAGCAGCTCGGGATGCTGAGTTGGACCCCTTCCCCTTCGGGGAACACCGCCCCCCCCCCCCCCCTTTCGGTGTGATCGGCAAATATTCACCGTGCTTCCCGTCCCATAAATCGAGTTGGTGCTCATTTTAATATTTATCATACTACATTTAGCAAGTTGATACAGTGAGTGTAAAAACACTATTCATCTACAGTGCCCGCTCTAATTCAATCAAAAAATGTATGATGTCCCTGTCAAAGATTCAATCAATATCTCCACTTCCAAATCTTCACCTCCATCCAACAGACCCTACACCTTTTTCTTCCCTCCAACACATTTCTTTGTTATTGCTACGACTAGCTGTTGCTTCAGTCTCTCTCTATCTCTACTCATAGCATAAACACCACAACCAAACAACCAACATCATTATCTCTTATCTCTAGAAAAACTAAAAACTAAAACGTCTGAGGATTCGTACCATCCTACGCGGAAATCGGTTGGTGGTTGTCGGTGAGTCGTGGCTATGTTCCGCTTTTATATATGGTTGCTTGGCTGTGATCTTTTATTCTTTTTGTCCTTCGGATTCTTTCCATGGATTTGTTGTTTTCTTTTGAATGTTTATGTGTCGTTTGTTGTGTTGGCAGCCGTTATTTTCCGAAGCTCCACTTGAATGCGACTTCCCTGGATCATCTGCTTCAACATCAAATGTAATCTCTGTTTCACACACCCTATTTCTGTTTTCGATCTCTATCTATGTACTACGAGGTGTAGATGTCTAGGTAGTATGTGCGAATCCAAATAAGTTGCTAGATGAAATGTTTGCAATTCATTTTTTTACTGACTATGTTTTTTTTTTCCTTTTTTGGTTTTGATTCATGGGCTAGATCTTTGGTTCCAAGTTAAAGTTTTAGAAAATGAAGAAGATTCCGTAATTCTTCCAAGTCTTTTGTTACCACTTTGATTTCTTATTGTTCCAAGTGCTATTATTATTATTATTATTGTATATTAAATTAAATCAAGCGTAACTGGCGATACAATATTCATGTCATGGTGGTTTTGGGTCTTAACACATTTATACAATACTGAACGCACCTTTCTTTGTATCAAAACACTCCGATTGATCGTCACCACAACATTAGTGTAATCCAGGTCGATCATAGTATTTACAAATAACCCATCCTAATTTCTCATGATTTCGCCGAGTTGAAATTTTGTCTCCGTATTCTTTTTTGCCTCGCAACTTACTACCTGTTATTGTGTTATAATGATATGAGGCAGCATTAGAAAGGAGAAACTTTAAAACTACCTGTCTATCTATCTGTTATTGGATTTCACTTCTTTCTACTTCACTCCAAGGAGAAGCTAACCATAATCTGTTATTCCCTCCTCAGACGTCAGATGGTCCCCGTTGGTTACGTCCTCTGATATGCAAGAAGCCTCCAAACGACAAGGTTGGTAACATTTTTTAATTCCTTTATTACCGCATTTGCTCACTTATATTGTTGTTGTTACAACTTTTATACCACAGAGAACAAAGGCGCATGATTTTATTTAGGGGTTTTCTTCTAATAGCATTGATAGATAGGGGTGAGCGTTTCGTGGTTCGGACCCACAGGAACCTTGGACCCGACCCGCGAGAACCTTGGACCCGAACCTTTTTAAATATATGGATCGGTTTCCGGTTCTAGATTTATATGAATTATCGGTTCCGGGTCGGGTCGGTTCCAAACCCACGGTTCTAATATAAGAACCACAAGAACCGTTTGTATTTTAATTAAAAAATAAAAATAATCTTTTTTAGTCTTTCACTATTCGTTTTTACGTGTTATTGTAATCGATTTCACATAATTTTAATACAATATTAAAAATATTATTTATAAGAATAACAATGTATTTTTCTTGAAATATTTTTCGGCTTGATGTATAAGCATAGATGTGATATATTATATAATATGTATTACATTCAAATTTGAAGTAACTATTTATGTACGTCGCTCTGATGTGCGTGTGTATGTGTGTGGATATTTATGATGTATACATAACAGATTCACATAATGTTTCGAGTGATGAGAATCAATGTTGCAAAAGTCGCTAGGCGCTTCCTAGTCAGAGTCAAGAGTACTTGGGGAGTTCTCGGCCTAGTCGGAGAATACCGGGAGAACTCGGCCTAGAATTAGAGTACTTGGCCTTCGAGACCTTGTTTTACAATATTGATGAGAATGACAAAATTGTTACGAAAACATATGTCAAGAAACGAAAAGTGACTTAAAAAAGAAACTCATTGGCTATTGTTAGAACCATATGGAGAAATTCTTTTACGAGCATCGTAAAAGAATAGAAATATGTAATCATCTAAACAGAGCCGGTCCTGAAGATTTAAGTGCCTCGGCCGATGCGAAAAAAGGCCCTTAGGTCTAAATGAATTATATAAGTAAATTTTAACAATGATTAACATTATAGCTACACGACGGGACTTCGGTCCTTATCAATTTGTTTGGTATGGACGTCAATACGGTATCGGCACTTGGTATAACAATTGAAAAAGAAAATAAATAAGGTTGTGCTATGACCAAAACGATTTACGTATAAGAGTTAAGACTCATTACATCAAGTAAGGTTTCACTTGCGCTCTAGCGTAGTAAAAACATATGTTAAAAACACTCAATTATGTTAAAATGTTACGCAATATCTAATCGATTTATTCGCCTAAATGAAAAAAAAATCTACATGATCCCAAAGAAATTACAATTTAAACGTCTGTTTGTTAAATTTGGTTCATAAATCTTGTGTAAAATTATTTATTTGAAGAATTGAAAATGCCTACACTCGCTAAACCATGGCATTTTAGGCCGGATTTTATTTTTAAGCCAAAGCCAAGTGTTTAGATGTTTTTAAATAGATTTGGTTATAAATAAAACAAAATAATAAAATTAACACTTTCTTTATTGTGTGGCAGTAAAAAAAGAGTCAGATTTTAACGCTTTGATGCAACTGAGATTCGAATTCGAAATGAGGGTATTAACATTAATGGAAATCATGTAAACCAACTAATCTGCTTTAGGTTGGTGACTTTTCTCCGCAACAAATTAGTTTTATTACTTATAAAATATATTAATTTTTGGCCCCTAGTGATAACGGGCCTCGGCCGGGGGTGCGGCTCGCCCACCCCCAAGGCCGGCCTTGCATCTAAAAGTGGCTATTACATTAAAAGGTTTTAGAGGGTCAGACCCTTTACCCGACCATCAGAACCTTTAGGACCCGGAACCACATAGCCTTTTAAGGTTCGGCTCGTGGTTCCTAATTTAACAATAAAAGGGTATGCGGTCCTGGTGGGTCCGGGTCGGGTCGGTTCCGAACCCTTTGCACAACCCTATTGATAGAGGTTGATTCGCGGTACAGGTGGTGTTTGTGTGTTGTTTTGCACCAAATGTTTTAACATAGGAACACGTTTGAACGAGTTTTCTAGACACTACAAGAAATTTGGGTGTTAACCCACACATAGTATCCGTAGGTAAAAGACTATTATGTGTTGGTAGTTTTCTTTACTACACATATATTAAATGTTAGGATGTGTAGACTCAGGACTGTGGATATAGATAATTACCAACACTTCAATTATGTGTAGGTATATAACACACCATATCTACACATATATGTGTAGCTAAAACTAATTTAGATGTGTGGATAAAAGTCAAACAATTTGTTTAGATGGCATCTGACATGGCATATGACGTGGTAGATGACATGGCCTATGACGTGGACTATAGTGACAACATGTACCTTAAATATGTGTAGGTAAAAGTAGTTTAATTTGTAGATAAAAGTGATGAATGTGTAGTTATTGATTTTGATATGTGTTGGTAAAATATATAAACCATGATATATGTATGTAAACAAATACAACAATATATAAACATATATAACTAAAATTACCATTCTTAATTATTAATGTTGAAACATCAACGTTCAAACCACAAATTAAAACTACAAGTAGACATTTAAATACTTAAACTAAAGAAACAAGAGCTATTCATATAAGTCTCTACAAGTTATAGAAAATACTAAATCTATTTCACTCATCAGTACTTCGACCTTGGAGGAAACATGATATTAGTCTCGATGAGTGTTTGTTCTAATATCTTTGAAGTAATCATGCAGCTTAGCTCGTGGACTTCTCCAAACTCCCTCCATATAGCTATCAGTAACTTTGCAAATATTCGAATTCTCAACATAACTCATCGGTACTTCGACCTTGACATGTAGCTATCGATAACTTTGCATACATTCAAATTCTCCACATCAATATCAAAAAGTGTCTTCTAGCAAAAAATTATAATAAACTAGTTATCTTCTGGCGTAACAAGAAACTATCTTTTCCCCATACTAAAAATTATACTGAATTATAAAAGAAACTTACTGTTAGCTTGTGGCGTAACGGGTCGAATTCTTTTCATTCTCTATTTCTCGTACTCCACTCTAGCTTTATTATCCAGTAACGATCCAATATCACAATGAATTTAAATGTAAAATATGTTAATTAAAATGTCAGATTGCAAAATATGTCACATAGATAAAGAACCTTAATCAGGGACGGATCTAGAGAAGGAGCATGGGTAACGTCCGTTACCCCTCAACTTTTTTGGCGTAGTGTATTTTTAGTGTATTTTTAATATTTTTTTACGTGTTTTGTATTACGTTACCCATGAAAATTATGTAACGTTACCCCTGAAATCTTGGTCTAGATCCGCCACTGACCTTAATACCAATATTATAGTTTAACACAAAGCATATGTTGGTGAGTTTAGAGTAGGATCAAGTTACTTTATCATTAATATTCAACAGATAAAAATCCAATTCAATTTTATGCTAAAAAGATCATGCTCACAGTCCAAAGTTTCTATCATGAATTCTTTAGATTGTTAAACAAAATAGATTGCAAGAGATAGAGTTGACTTGAAATATAGAGTGTTTGAGTGTTCATAAGAACTCCAATTTAACCAATTAGTTAAGGAAAAAAATGATAAACATTACATAAATGTATAGTAAAATTCAAATCTATACATCTAATAAAACAAACTCAATTAGGACACTTGGCACTCCCTCATTTCACCTCAATTCCTCTCTCTTCCCATATTGTGCCATGTGTCCTTCTCTTGTAATTTATAAATTTTTCTTTTTTTTAAAATTAAAATTAGATTAAAAACACATAAATATGGTCAAAATTGGTGATAATCCCTCATTAATAGGTTTCCTAATCAGATAACCTAATATTCAAAATCTGTAATTAATACCTTTCCTAAAAAACTTCCCTACTACAATTCAATATACATCCATATATACAAACCTGCAACAATCGGATAGAGAGAGGTGAGAGAGAAACCGTAAGAGAGAGAGAGAGAGATCGTGGGAAAGAGAGGGAGAGCTTCGGTTGACCTTCCGGTTCGGTCTCCTTCTCCAACGAGCCCTTCTCCGGCCTGTCACCTTTTCCGGTTAATCTCCGATGACTAACGAACCGGGTATCTTTCCTCCGATCATCCTCTGGTCCCGTTCGAACCTCCACAGCAGCACCCGAACCCACAAACTATGTTCTCGGGTCTCAAAGTATCATAACAAGCCGTATCAGTTTCAGTTATCGATTCTTTCACCATTGGTTGATAAGATATTGAAACCGGTTATCTTGGTTACCCGGATTCGCACCTGTTTGGACACCGAAGAAGATGAAGTACGAAGGGTATGATCATTACTGTTATCATACAATAACTAATATATTATCACTGTAATTATTATTATTATTATTATTATTATTATTATTATTATTATTATTATAAATACTATAATCTAGATTTCCCTTATTAATAATAATCCATTCAGTCTCAATTCATTCGCTATTGAATCCTTCAATCATTTACATTCATTAATTAATTTTGTTATATGATTTCAATTCACTTTTTGTTATTTAGTAAATCCTAAAACAATCAAACCAACCTCCTCTCCATTGTCGATCCTCCATCTTCTTCAAGGTATGAGCTCGCCACCTTATTCTGTAAAATGATCATTCTTCATCTTTCTTCACTCCTCTGTTTTTGTTTTCGTGAATGTTGATACAGAAACTATGGCACAATATCAAGAAAATGTTATGATGGAAGGCCGAGCATGTTCATATTGATTAATTATTTTCGGATTGATTATTGGTTGATCATACGGGTGATGATTAGTATGGATTTTGGCCGATTATTTTCAGGTATGATCGTGTATTTCACATTATTTTGGTTGTCTAGGGATGGGTTGTCATGTTCTTAGGGCCTTTGTGTTTGTTGATTTAGTTTAACACCGATTGTTGGTGATTAGAGTTAGCTGATTATGATTAATGTTTGATTCTGATTCTGTGTTCGATTTGAAGGTACGTAGCTGTTTCTAGGCATTAGACGGAACCCAAACATAGCAATTGTATTCGGCTAAGCTTTGGTTAATCATCATATATTTTTTCTTTCATGTTCATAACTTCTTATTCGATTAAGATTGTTTAAAGGGTTCAAGAATTTTCATCAATTGTTCTTATTTGTTCTTGAGGATTTAATATAATACGGATCTTCATATGCTTGAGATAATGTTTTTTAGTGAAAATCTTTAGTTTGGTTGGTGATTGGATGGATCATGGATCTCGGATGTGGGTGCACCCGATTGCATCGTGTCAAAATCGGAAAGTGGTTTAATTTTTTTCAAAAGAATCTATGATCTTTCCTATTTTCAAGCTTCTAATTTTATGGAATGATTTAAAACTTCCGATTTATGGGGATATAGAATTGAATGATATTATTTAATATGGATATACTTTTATGGTATGATTTAAAACTTCCGATTTAGTTGTATTATGTGTGTTTTATACATTCAATTTTAAGATCTTGAAGATTAATCTACTATATCCTTTTCTTTTGAAACTAGATCGTTCTTCCAAAGTGATAGGTCTTTCTTGAAACAAAATCAATTGTTGTAGGCACGCCACTCAATCTGTTGTAAGTTTTCATTCTCCTTATTATTTTGTTCATTAATTGTTTAATTTCCTAGGTTACTTTTCTATATTGTTCCTTTTTTATAATTATCCCTGCTTTATTTTTTTCAAAATTATGTTTTGTATATTATTCAAAACCTAATTTTTTGTAAAATATTTATATATTAACTATATTTACGCTCATTCCAAATTCAAAGATTTTACCATATAAACAATTGTTCGACTTTTATTTTTTTTTTAAATTTCATATTTTTCGTAGATAATAAATACACATTAATAATAATTATATATTAACTATTTAGCCCATTCTAAATTTAAAATTTTGTCTTAATAAATAAGAATGAGAAAGGAAACTTACGTAAATTAGGAACTAATTAAATTTCCTTATTACATTTAAATTACTCACTTCTTAAATTTAGTGTAATTTATATTGGTAATAAGTTAAATTTTGAATTTTGAAATTCAAAATTCAAATTAAATTCAAAATATTTAAATTTAAATTATACAAAATTTCAATTTTTTAGTTTTGATTAATAAGGGTAACAAATTACACATACTAATTATCCTTTTAATTACAAATTTAATAAGATTCAAAGTAGTGTCAACTCTCTAATTAATACATTAATTGATCATATTAATTGTGATATATTATTCTAATATTAGTTTAGCATATATTGGTAATCAATTAATATCCAATTTTTAATTTTGGTTAATAATTGTAATAAATTACACATACTAATTATCCTTTTATTTACACAGTTAATATGATTCAAAGTCCCTACATAAGTTGTGTCAACTTTTATTAATACATTAATTGATCATATTAATTTCCCTATATTATCCTAATATTAGTTTAACTTATATTGGTAATCAATTAAATAACGAATTATCAATTTCAAATTTCAACTTAAAATTCGAAATATTTAATTTCGAATTAGACCCATTCTAAATTCAAAATTTTACCTTAATAAATGAGAATGAGAAAGGAAACTTACGTAAATTAGGAACTCATTAAATTTCCTTATTACATTCAAATTACCCACTTCCTAAATTTAGTGTAATTTATATTGGTAATAAGTTAAATTTTGAATTTTGAAATTCAAAATTCAAATTAAATTCAAAATATTTAAATTCGAATTAAACAAAATTTCAGTTTTTTAGTTTTGATTAATAATGGTAACAAATTACACAAACTAATTACCAACAATTACAAATTTAATAAGATTCAAATTAGTGTCAACTCTTCAATTAATACATTAATTGGAGATATTAATTGTGCTATATTATTCTAATATTAGTTTACCTTATATTGGTAATCAATTAAATATCGAATTTTTAATTTCAAATTAAAGTTCGAAATGTTTAAATTCAAAATTGACAAAATTTAAAATGTGGTTAATAATTATAAGAAATTACACATACTAATTATCCTTTTTATTTACATAGTTAATATGATTCCAAGTCCCTACATAAGTTGTGTCAACTTTTATTAATACATTAATTGATCATATTAATTGCCCTATATTATCCTAACATTAGTTTAACTTATATTGGTAATCAATTAAATAACGAATTATCAATTTCAAATTTCAAATTAAAATTCGAAATATTTAATTTCGAATTAGACAAAATTTCAAATTTCAAATTTTGTTTAATAATGGTAAGAATTTACGCATATTATTTATCCTTTTAATTACACATTTTGAATGACTTAATCTTTAAAAAAATTAAACTTTTGAATTAAAGTTAATAATGGTAACCATTACACCTATTAAACTATTTATTTTCAGATTTTTAATATCTATAATGGTAACAATTAGACTTAATTATAACATTTATTTCGAATTTTGAATGATCTGACTCAAATAGTGTCTTACCTTTAATATTTTGTAAGAAATATTTTTCACTACTATTTATTTTTTCTAGATAATACTCCTCAAATATCATCTGATAACATGATTCCAGTCAAGTTTCAAAGGCGCCAATTCCTAATATCCGTATGTTTCGCAATGACCATCAATAAAAGCCAAGGACAGTCTCTATCGAATGTTGGATTGCATTTAAGAGACCGTGTATTCTCACATGGCCAGCTTTATGTCGCATTGTCAAGAGTTAAAAACAGGGCAGGTGTGAAGTTACTTATACTTGATGCTGATGGGAAGGTCAAGACTAAAACAAAAAAATGTAGTGTATAAAGAAATATTTAATGATATTTGAATTAAATGTGTATTGGTTTCTTTTAAATTTTAATAAAATATTTCTACTATATTTTTTTTCACGTTTTACCACTCAAAATAATTGTACATTGGTGAACATTGGTACCAAAACTCTTATTCCTAGAATAAATATGATACCGTCTGATATCAAGCTTCCAGTCAAGTTCCGAAGGCGCCAATTCCCAATAAGCATATGTTTCGCAATGACCATAAATAAAAGCCAAGGACAGTCTTTATCGAAAGTTGGATTGTATTTAAGAGAGCCTGTATTCTCACATGGTCAACTTTATGTCGCATTGTCAAGAGTTAAAAGCAGGGCTGGTGTGAAATTACTTATACTTGATGCTGATGGGAAAGTGATGACTAAAACAAAGAATGTAGTTTATAAGGAAATTTTCAGCGATATTTGAATAACTGTATATTCGTTGCTTTTAAATTTTAATAAAATTTGTCTACTTTATTTTTCTTATACGTTATACTACTCCAAATCATCGTACGTTGGTGAACTGCGTGTCCACGCGGGCAAATATCTAGTTTCTAATATTTTGATAGTAAGCAAACCAAGCATTACTCTGGTGTGTATTGTTCCTCTTTTTAGCTCCCTCTTAAGCTTTGGGCATACTCATAGTCATAACTTTAATACAATCACTATTAAAAAATATCAGTGGAACAACATACCATGGCCATCAAATGAACATACAAAATATCTTCAACTTTCAGTTTGTTAATCATTCATCCAAGAAGACTTTGGATAATAAACACGTCTTAAATCTAAGTAGATGACCATTTGTCCAAAATGTTCTTTCAAATAAATATCTACTGATGGCAAATCCATAAATTCAGATACCTTATTTTAACCAATGTTTAATCGTCTAAGACTCTAACATGAATGACCAATTTTTTTTAAGAAAAAGACATAAGATCATTTGAACAGAAAAATCTAAACATTTTGCTTAATTAATTGGAATCGATCTATACAAGAAAAAAACCCTAAATTGACACCCAATTCAGAACCCCCAAAATTAATCACAAACAATTCATTTAGGGAATGTAGTTAACACCAATCAATGTAAATAACTACAATCCTAAAGAAAATAAACAATCCAACACATGAACTAGAAAGAAAATAAGCCTTGTAAAGTACCAATTGAGTATCGTGGTCTTAGGGATTGGAAAAGAATGCTATGATGCAATAGTGGGTGGACATCGATCGCGTCTCTGTGGATAACAACAAATTTAGGAGAAAAAAAATGTGGGACTCGTCAATCTACTAAAAATAAGAAACGATATGCTTTTGTTTTGAGTTTATATTTGAGCAATAAGGGATAGAAGACGACTAGGGTTTTGAAAGCGGTAGAATGAATTTCTTTTATGGTGGGTCAATTTGGTCAAGCGGGGAAATGAAAAGTTTGGGTGAATTAATTTGAATTTGGACAAAAGTGGGAATCAAATTTTGGTACAATACCACTTTGCTACCACTTTATTAGACTATATGGTGTGGTTTAGGCAAGGCTTGGGCGTCACGTCAGCAAAAAGTGAGCCATGGTTTGCTTTAGACATTTTTAGCACTACTCAAGGGTGTGGAGGTAGTTCTCCACTCCTATTGGCCCCCCTTTTATATATTTAATTCTAAATTATAAATAATATATAATCTATAACTACATATAAAAGAAAATGTGTTGTATGACATGGCACTCATTGCGGCTATTCTCTCCCTTTAAATGTGTCACATGGCATCCTACCCTTATTTTCCTACATAAGTCTTTCCTCTCTCATGTTTTCCCCACAATTTTTAAACGTTAATATCTTTTATTTACGATATTTTTAAAAAAAATTATATACCAACTTAACGAGCGTTTTATTATCTTTCCAACGAGTACCATAGTGCTATAAAAACGATACAGAAAAAAATATAATGTGTTCAGATAATTCATTAATCATGAATAGGTTAAAACCACTATTCCCCCCCCCCCCCCCCAAAAAAAAGCTACACCTTCAAGGCTATCGCTTCAATCCTGGCCTTACATTGATTGTTTCTGGGGGCTCTGCTCCTCATCCAAACGTACATCTTATTTTTTAATATACGTTTTCATTCTTATTCAAATTATTAACTATTTTCTATGATACATAATAACACGTATTTTATCACTTCATATTAGATTTGTCTATCTCGGAAAGCTTTCGGGATATAATCTAGTTAAAATATAAATGAATTAAACTTAAGGGGGCTAAATGAATTATCTACATATTTAATTACAAATTTTAGGTGTTGGTAAAGATAATCAATTACCTACACATATATTAATTTTTAATATATGTGAAGATAATTTACCTACACATAACGAAAAATTGCCAACATGTGTGGGTAATTTTATATATAATTGATCGACAATCTTGGAGGGAATTTTCCCCACCAATGCCAAGTGTAGCTAAAAAGTAGTACCAACGCATATTAAGTGTTATAATTATAAAAATATATCATCAACCATTACCCACACATATAAAAACATGTGTAGGTATCTACCTACCTATTTACATGTGTAGGTAAATTATGTGTGGGTAAACACCCTAATTTCTTGTAGTGAGATATCGTGTTAGTCGAGTGGTTTGATTCGTTAATTGTTCGAATGAGTCATCGTAATTTCATCATCGTAATGCGTGTAATGAAGCTAGGTCGTTGCCGCAATGCGCGACGCGGGTAAAAAACTAGTTATAAATAATATGTTAACACTACTTTAGTTAGATATAATATATTATTTACTTTACTTTTTATTTAATATTAATACTTTTTATATAATAATATAATAACAATACATATAATAATATGGAGAGAGGAGGGGGAAGGAGGGGGAACCATTTCCTCTAAAAGGGGAGAAGAGGGGGAAGGGGGAGCACACCCCATGGTCTAAAAATCTAGAATGGTTAAAAAAAACACTTTTGTAATGTTGGATCGAAGAGAGAGAATGATGGTACGGCACATAACTTTCTTACATATCATATCATACTTAAAATAATATATACTAGAAGGTATCGTGAGGTTACACTCACCCAAAAAGAAAAACAGAAAAGTGACAAAAAAAAGACACTATTGTGCCGACGAATACTAATTAGTATATATACTAACTAGTAAATTACCCCCGCCGCGCTATGCGCGGCGTAGAAACATAACCGACGCCGATTCGTGAAAACCTGTAGATTTTTCCGCGAACAGTGAAGTTACACCAGTGGTATTGCAAGGGTTTTACTAATCGGATAACACAACTTAGATAGTCGTATTGTTCTGTCGGTACGACGGCACGCGTTGCAGCGAACAAAACGCCAAAGCCACCAGAAAACAATTGATAAAAGAAAACATCTACGATCCTGGCCAGCAGCCGACGGCGACATACCCGGTTGAATTCCCCCGCGTTGCGGGGAGCGTAAAACCGTGTTACCTTTATTGCGACGGTTCGGTTGAACCATCTGGTACAACCGGTTGAATCACCAGACAAACCCGGTTGAATGACTCGACAAACCTGGTTGAACTATCCGGTATGGCCGGTTGAACCAATCTTCCTAACCATTCATACCGTCCGATTAAACTGGTTGAACCACCTAATACAACGGTTGAACAATCCGACATACCCGGTTGAAACCGTCCGTCATGGAGTTGAATATAGTAAGTTAACGGAGTTGAGTAGTAAGTTAACGGAGTTGAAAAGCAACCTAACTGAGTTGAATTGTAACTAACGGAGTTAAATAGTAACTACGTTAGTACTATTTTAACGGAGTTCAATAGTAACTCCGTTAGTACTATTTTAACGGAGTTGAATAGTAACTTAACGGAGTTGAATAGTAACCCCGTTAAGTTACTATTGACGAAGGTAAATAGTAACTTAACGGAGTTAAATAGTAACTTAACTGAGTTGAATAGTAACTCAGTTAAGTTACTATTCCTAAGAGCTACTTAAAATGTATATATATAATAATATGTGCCATGAAGTTTTTGGCCAAATGACATTGGTGATCCACCCTTTTTCAATCAAGTGGTGAGGTTAAAAACGTAGTGTGTATTTAGATGATGTAGAATCAAGTGTGTCATGGTTATAAAGAAGGTTAAAAATTGGTTTTATATAAAATATATTCTAGGGTTTATGGAAATTATGAGGAGACTCAATTGATAAGTTGATGGAGATATAAATAAACGTTGAAACTAGTAGTTAATATTTTAAGTTTGTATAGACGTAAGATGACATAGGGTTGAATCAAATACACAAGACATTTTTTCTAAGAAGGGTGAGAAGGATTGTGATCCATTGATCATATATTTGAAGGGTTGAGATTAGCTTGTTTGAAAAAATAAATAATAAATTAGAGGAAGCGCATAAAAGGAAAACCACATTTATTGACTTTCTCTCTCCACATGCAAGGCACATGTCAATTCCCTCAACATTTTAAAACGTCTATAACTTTTTCATACGACATTTTCTTTCAAAAAAATTTCACCATATTAACGAGCGTTTTTTTTATCTTTAATATGAGTACCACATTGCTACATTAAAATTGAAGAAAAAAAAAATTCGTGTTAAATGGGTTTTCTTTCTGTTGTGTCTTATGCTCGTGCATTGTGTTATAGTATGCACGTGTGCTTTATAAATATGTTATTTATGTTTTTTTTAGTCTACACATGATTTAAATTTGTCTATTGTATTTTTAGTATACTTTTCATTGTGTCTTACGCAAATGAGTTTCGTATTTAGGTGTACATTGTGTTTTATTTTGTTCTTCATTGTGTTTAAGTCTATTATTCATTGTGTTTTAGTCTTCTGTTCATTGTGTCTTTAATATGTCGTCCATTGTGTTTATTAGACTGTTCATTGTGTTTTGTACCCTATTGTTCATTGCATATTTAATTGGTACTCATTGTGTTTTACGTTATCTCTATTTGTGTCTTACGTAACTGGGTTTTCTACTTTTTTTTCAAATGTATTCATTGTGTTTTAATCTTATGTTCATTGTGTCCTTATTATGTCTTCTATTGTGTTTTACACAATTGGGTTTTTGACTTTCTTTTCAAAAGTATTCATTGTGTTTAGTCTTTGTTCATTGTGTCTTTAGTATGTCATCTATTGTGTCTTACGCAACTGGGTTTTCAACTTTTTTTTTCAATAGTATTCATTGTGTTTTAGTTTTCCATTCATTGTGTCTTTAGTATCTGTCGTCCATTGTGTTTTACTAGACTCTTGATTGTGTTTTATACTCTATATTTAATTGGTGCTCATTATGTTTTACACTTCATTGTGTCTTACGCAAGTGGGTTTTTTGAATTTTTTTTTCAAAAGTATAACAATATGGTACTCATATTAAATATAAGAAAACGCTCAATTTTATGGTATAATTTTTTTTTAAGAAAAGATGACGTATAAAAAAGTTACGGACATTTAAAAATGAAGGTGGAAATGGCATGTGACTTGCATGTGCATATTTTTTGACAAAATTACCCCCCCACTTGTTTAATCATTTGACACATGTCATTTTCTAGTGACTTCTCACCCTTCTTATTTTTATAGCATTTATAGAAATAACTCAACCCAGATAACATATCATAACTCATAAATATATAATAAATAAGTAAGATCATGTGGTTGTGTCGAATACGTAAAAGATCAAAATGTAGTAAAAAAATCTAAATGACTAGACAACAAAATCCTGTGTTTATATAAATTAACTAGACATATACCCCAGGAGCGTCCCGGGGTTAAGAAATTTAATATGACATATCAATTTTACATATGAAAAAAAACTGATGCATTTTACAGTTACATGCAGGAAAGTTTCGGGTAGCACCTAACATAAAACAATTTAACAACGTATCTCTAATGTTAACGCTTAACCTTAACTAATATATAACTCTAATATTAAAACATAACCTAAAACAATGTACAACTCCAATACTAACATCTGTTGAAAACAAAATTCATAGTTATTGGTTTGAACATAAATTAAAGACTTGTCTATACATGGTTAATGAATAACCTGAACACTTTGTGTTTTTTTTCTTGTATGAACAAAACCTGAACACTTTGTGTTTTTTTATATTGTATGAACAAAACCCCACAAAAAATAGTCGTTTTTTCTCCGTTTTTTATATAACACCATGATACTTGTTAGAAAGATAATAAAAGGCTCGTTAGTTTGGTATAATTTTTTCTTTAAAAAGTTTTGTATATAAAAAATATGAACGTTTAAAAATTATGAAGGAAACATGAGAGAGAAAAATT
>JAUTDX010000796.1:0-46376 GCA_030844895.1 Ambrosia x helenae
ATAGTTATCGCAATTGACAAAAAAAATCAAATATGATATCATGGTAACAATAAGAATTGGTCCACCGTATTTTACATGGAGGTTTAGCTTATTAAATAATGAGATTCCTTGTGTTAATTCCTTTTAATGTTACCAAATTCCATGCTAAATAAGTTATAGAGATTCGAGAATAAGTAATTTGTAGGGTTCACTGAATGAGGCGACAGGCTAACACTTTTCTTTTTTTCTTTAATTTTCAGGTGTAAACCATGATTGTAAACAAGTGATATGAGCTAACCTGGGCGTTCTGTTGAAGTTTTATGTCCAGCAGCATTGGGTCCTTTTCTTTTGCCCTTAGGATCAGAATGTGCAATGCTCAACTTCTTTCCAAAACACATTGTTTATTCTTAGCCACAGCAGCCTCAAGGTGTGTATCATCACAGAAGTCCACATATGCTAATCCCTTTATAGACACACATCAAAGTGTTGTCAGTTTATAATAATAATGTCAGAAATACAGATAACAGCTTGACAAAGACTCATTTAGCTACAGAACTAGATATTCATTTCAGAAGAATATGCCAACGATATCCAAAAAAAAGAAGCTAAAATGGCAATTGCCAAAAGGAATAACAGATGGGCCAATAATTTTAATGTAATTTAGTAAAGCATGTTAAGAATTAAGTGCACAGAGGACCATGCACGAGAGAGAGAGAGAGAGAGAGAGAGAGAGAGAGACCCTTGATTTTTTAGTGAACTTGTCCAACAGTATTCGAATAGCCCCAACGCCACCAACATCACTGAAGAAACCACGTAGATCCTCAGAATTCGCCTGCAAAAGGTACACAGATAAAGCAATCAATTTACAAAGCACAAAACATCCATAAAAGTGCAAGAAGAAACCATGCCTTGAATTAAGATTTGATACAAAGGCAGTGCATTGGTCAGTGTATTGCTTGAATTTCTCGGGTGTGGGGTCTTTTGCTTTCTGTCCGCTGTCTTCTCCATGGGGTGTGGGGTCACTTGAATTTTCAACTTTATTTACTTTAGCTGAACCCTTATTCGGAGCTTTAAACCTTTTGCGCTTTGCTGGCGACTCTTCATTAGGTGTATCTGAAGATGACTTTCTCTTTTCACCTTTAATTTTCTTAGCAGGGTCGTCTTTATGATCCGTTGTTGAAGTAACATTTTTGCTCTCTTGCTGTAGCCTAAATAACTGTAGCTCTTGCAGCCGAGGACTCACCTGAAATAATAAAACTATCGTATCACACGCACCAACCCGTCCACAACATAAAATAAAATGAAAAAGCTGGTTGACATATTTATCTTACACCCAAATGCCATAAACAAAAACACTCACACACCACTAACACGATTTCAGATATAAGTCATATAACATTGTTTACTCTAATCACTCTATGGAGGTATTGCTTCAGTGCTTTGGCCACCAAACTAACAGAAATAATGATCCTGCCCACTCCCATATCAATTTATATCTCTGGTGCATAGTCACCTAAATCGCGTTCGCTTCGGTACGGGAACGCGGTACGAATACGCAATTCGCTAGGTTGGACGAATTCGGTACGGACGGGGGTAGGCTCATTTCGGTACGAACCGGTACGGTGTACCATGGAGTCTGGTACTATATAGATTTTTTTTAAAAAAATAGCTATTTATCATTTATATTTTATATATAATATTAATTTTGTACTTTTTATGTATAAGTTTATAAGGAACAAATGTAAATTAGTGAAGATAGTGGGGGGTTAACTTAAATGTAAAATACATAAACTATTTTTTATCTATAAATTACTAAGTTTTAGGGTCTAATTTAAACCCTATAAAGATAGGAGGAAAATCCGGTACAAATAGCTTTTTTGGTAAGAACTGTGAGAATCAAAGGAGGGTATTTTTTTAAAAAAATTTTTTTTTTTAAATTTTTTTTTCCCATATTGTTAAACATGTATTATAGTATTGAAAACTAAAAAAAAAAAAAAAAAAAAAAATTTGGTGTAGAGTAATTACGTGTAGAGTAATTACATAATTACTCTAGTGTAAACTAATGTATTTACCTTAATGACGTAATTACACTAAAAAAATTTTTTTTTTTTAAATTTTTTTTTGTATTATTCATCTAGAAAGAATGTTTAAGCACATGGGAAAAAAAATTCTAAAAAAAAAAATAATTTTTTTTACCCCCTTTGATTCTCACAGTTCTTACAAAAAAAACTATATGTATTTGATCTTTACTCAAATTAGAGGGGTTAAATGTATAAATTACCAAAATATCTAACCCTAAAAAAATAAACAGCCGTTATTTATCTTCTTCTTTGTCTGTTCTACCTTGTTTCTTCATCTTCTTCCAAGAACCAGCCTCTAAGAGTCTTTCTGATTCCCAGAAAAGCCAGGTAAGTTCCCTAAATTCGTGTTTTAGGTCTAAATGGACCGATTTCTGTATCAATTAAAACGCAAATTACCATCTCCTGGATCTACGTACCACGTCAATTCGGTTCGCCGTACCATAGACGATCGGAACGCTTGCGAATTCCGATCTGGTACATTTCGATCCAATACGAAAATCGTGGTTAGTGGGGCGAATTCTGTGACTATGCTCTGGTGAGAAAGAGGTGTGCATTAGCCTTTTAGTCAAACAAACCAATGTCACCACTGACTCATTGAGATAAGTATTTATGTCAGAGTCTCAGAGGAGGACGTTACAGAATCAATAAAAGTCTAAAGAGAAGCCATAGCTTACATACACGCCATTTCAACTATCAGACAACCTAACATTGACGATGAATCCTATATTCCTCTGTTAGTCTATACATTTGAAAGACCACTAGCAGTCTAGCACATTATGTATAACCTGAAGGGAGGAGAGAGTTGTATACAATAATTAGATAGTGAAACTGACGTAATATTATGATTCCCTATACTATTGAATGTACCTTCTGTAAAGCATGATCAAAATCTTCTAGTGTACCAAATTCCCTCTCAAAGCGTACCCATGAGTTACATATGTCCTGAATGAAACTCTTGTTAGGATAGAACGACATTGTATGTTAAAAGTAAATGCAAAGTCATCTCTTCTCTTGCATACAAATTAACTATTATTACAAAAAGCTACAAACGTATTAACAATGCACGTGATAATCATCTTTGTAGCTTCCCATCATACAATGTAAAGCAAACCTATTAAACTGTCACCATACCTCAAAGAAATCTCTTAATATATATCAAATTGGTGCAAATGAGTTTTTTATTGTTAAAAAGAATAACTTGACCCACAAAAAGCACCTCAGTACTGTAACCGAGACTTGTCTCTTAACTTTGATATTGTTAACCTAATGTCCTAATCTACGCATGTAAGTATGATATAGAAGAGTCATTGCCACCACCCCTTTTAGTCTTATAAGTCTAGTTGTGCCACACATGGATGTAAAAAGTCTGATTGTCCTTAGAAATCAAACTGATAAAATTGCCACCACCCCTTTTAGTCTTATAAGTCTAGTTGTGCCACACATGGATGTAAAAAGTCTGATTGTCCTTAGAAATCAAACTGATAAAATTGTTTTAGGTAAAATTCCCTTGGAATATATATGTTCGGATATTGTTGGACAATTGAACTTTAATTTACATAACAGATCAGAGTCTAAAAAACTAAAATCCCTGTAGTAAAAAAGGGCATAAAGTGCAAGCCTAGGCGCCAGGCGAGGTGCGGTCACCTCATGAGAAAGCAAGGGCCTTGCTGTAGCGCAACAGAGACGCATGCCTATGAACAGGCGCATGCGAGTCACAAAATTGTTTCATGTTATCTGTTAAGTTTATTCCTTTTTATGGTTGTTGTTGTCCGTCGTTATATGATTACGGTTAATGTTTCTAGACTGTCACTTATCTTCTGTAGGCAAAACAGGTTTAAGTGATCACTATGTTTATATCTATGTTGTGGGTAGGTTACATTTTATGCAATTAGCTAAGTTCTATGTAATTTATGATTCAAAGGTAGTCATATACAATTAAGATGATTTCTGCTTATTTTTTTAAACTCCTATAGGCTTAAATAACTTTTAATTTTCCAATTATGGCGATTGTGCACCGTTTTTGCACTTAGGCAAGTAGGCAACAGGCAAGCCCTTTGCACCTTGATCGTGCCTTGCAACCTTTACTACAAGTCTACAATGATTAAAATAGAGTCTATGTAACAAATATAAGTAATGCTATATAGTTATATAGCAGTGTAGTACAATTGCAGACGTACCTCAGAGCCTGTCCCAGCAAACCTTTTACTGTAGCATCGTTTGTATAGAGATCTAGCTTCATTTATGTGCCCCATCTCAGTTTCCATTGATATATAGCCTTGCCAAGCTTCTAGCATAGACCCCACTATAAATAAAAGGTTTTCAGAAATCAATAGCATGGAACAGAAAAACTGGCAAAACTATAGTTATATTAAAAAAAATAAAAACTTTGAACCTGCTCTTAAGCAAGCTTTCCCATACTCCACGGGCCCCAGTTATATCTTTTCCGATACTAGACTCCAAACGGGCCCAGTAGCTATGTATTTGCAACAAACTGGATGTGTTCTTTAACTGCGGTGACAAATAATCACAAGCCCTCTGGAATAGATCATAAACCATCATATGTTTAAGGCCCGTAAATAAGATAATAATAGTTGTGAATTGATTAATGAAAATCCATATAGGTAGATGAATAAGTAGTTTAGGATCCACCATTCAAAGCCCAAAAAGATTGCTGGAGCGATAAAAGGTAAGACAGCTAAAGATGGTACTTTTCGAAGAAAGATGTGATAATTCATATATATGGGTATGATATTTAGCACATCTTTCCACCCATGAGTGAGGAATCAAGTATAATTAACATATAGGAAAACAAATAAGGAAATCTAAAATGAGGCAATAACCTGAAAGGTATTCCTTATCAAGGGAAAATCTAAGCCATCATCCAGCTCTTTAGCAAACAAGATTCTTCTCCTCAGGCCATCAACTCTGGTGAGAAATATATCTACATACTGAAATTAATATGCATTTGTTAAATAACAGCATTCATGACAACATTTTAACTGCATTTGACAAAAAACACAGTCACAGACAACAATCTACATAGTCTGTAATTTATGACATTTAACAAGAATCATTCTTTCAACTAGACACTTTTTGAACACCCCCCTTAAAACTAATAAAAAATCAGAAACAAATAAATAAATTAACGTCAAGCAAGGGAACTATAGAAGTGCTTCATTGGATCATGGATATGGTACCGTACTTAGGCAAACATACTGTAATAAGGAAACAGCATTAAGTAATGATAACGTATTAAAACAAAGGTAGGTGTATGGTTATACCTCATCTATTGTAGAAAATGTGCATTGCAAAGATCTTTCAAAAACCTGAAATGGGAGACAAATGTGGTATCAGTGGTGCAGGAATAATGATAATGTATAACATACCCATTGCATCACCTCATCCTTGTATTATGTTCCTCAAAACAACATTACACTACAATGCAACTACATTAACATCAATCATAATTGCTTTTAGTAATTTATTAAGAAAAATCATAAACACCTTATAAAAATTGTTGGCACTTTATTTTCAAAAAATGGAACAAGAAGAAAAAAAACATACATCAGAAAGATCTTTCTCAGAACCACGACTTCGTTCAAGGTATAGCATGAAGCGAACCCATAGTTCTCCAACCCAGGGACAGTTTCTTGTAGCCCTGTTAAATACATCCCTCAACATTTTGTCTGCCTGGTATTAAAAAAATATTAATGTTTAGAAGATTAAGCTCAAAGCACAAATGAAGAAAAAAATTACTAAAACCTTTGAGGGATGTATTTAACAGGGCTAACCTTTAGTGTTTTGTTGAGGTAGGTAGTGTAATCAATCCATAGATCACCAGATATGGGAAATTCAGTTATTGCTCGTTCATACAAGCTCTTAACTCGAGCAGGATCTCCAGAGGACTGTTCAAATTTCAAATAAGCCTACAGAAACAATACATGTATCATTAATCATACCACAGTATGCAGGTGCCCCACTGGTTGCATAATAATAGAGGTCGCAAATGAGCGAGTCTGAGATGTCAGCTTAATAGGTAACAGTTCATAACGAGTTATTGTCAAACGAGTAATTGTCTCACAAGGATAAAACCAAGTTCGTTGACCTGAAACACCTTTTTGCCCAAAACTTTTATACATATTATGATGTGTCAAATACTCAAATTTGATTAAAAATATTATATTACTACAGTAATAATGTAAATTTTAAAAAAAAAATTAAAAAATGATTAGGAGTTCTTATGCATTGATATACACTATGTGCAACTTTACACACAGTCCAAAGGTTTTATACATATATGCTGTTTTACTAATGATTATAAAAACTAGTTTATACAAATTACAATAAAATCTAACTTTTTTTATTTAAAAGTATTAATAAGTACTTTGTGTGAATTTTCGATTTGTTTGACCCTTTTATCCTTCTAAACTGATTATTCTGATTTTACCCATTGGAGCCACTTGAAATAAAACACAACATGAATCGATCTATTTTGTAACAAAATGAACAGCCATTGCCAGCTCCACATTACATCTTTGCAAATTACAAAATAACAATAATAATAATAATAATAATAATAATAATAATAATAATAATAATAATAATACTCCCTCCATCCCATTTTAAATGTCCATTTTTCTACTTTTTATTGTCCCAAATTAAATGTCCATTTCTAAGCAATTTCCAATTTTGCCCATAAAAGACAAAAGACAATCAAGGATTTGAAATAATAACTTGAGGATATTATTGTCATTTTACAACATACAATCAAAGATTTCTTAATATGTGTGTTTGTGGGCCCATGACATGTAAAATGGGATGGAGGGAGTAATAAATAAAGAGATTTGAAACAGGTATACTAGGTCACTCAAGCTCACCATATAATTTTGAAGCCGTTCTGTATCGGAAGCATCACTTCCTACTATTTTTTCTTCAAAATCAGCACGTACACTCAACATGTCTAAAGCCTTCTGATAAGCAGAAGCAACATGAGGTAAAATTCCATCTGTACTGCTACTATTGGCATCAAGAGTATTCCCATGTTCAGACTCCCATGCCTTGTAGGTCAAAAGAGTTGACATCATGTCCGAATGAGGAATAGACAATTGGCGATGAAATATATTACGAACTCTTTGAACTTGCTTTTCCCTTGACTGTAAACCAAAATAGAACCTGAGATATAGAAATAGAAGATCGGCAGAGAAACCATAGCAGTATTTATTGTACAAAAGAATATGATAACAAGTGATCAATATATGATCTCAGTTTTGTACAATTATAGCTGGAAGAAAATATATATGTGCATCTGTAGTATATATACACCATATGTCAAGAACAGAATGCATTTATATAAATGCCAAGTGAATTCATACCTCCAGGTCTGTCTCATCCATGCTATTAAGAATAGCTTCCTCAAAACTTCTGTATGCTTCCCATAATTTACTACCTTCAGCAACATGTAAACCACATGCAATAAGTGCACGCTCGAATAAGTCCCTTGCCTTTGAAATTCCAGTCGATGAGAATTCACGAACAGAAGAATCATATTTTTGAATGAAATTTAAGTAGTCACACCACAGAGAGACAGACTGCATAGAAAAATACATCATTTAGTTTGATAAATGAACTCACTACTAAAGATGCAGATCAGTAGGAAACAAAACTGATTTACCAATAAAATTTTGATTTAATGTAATTTAGTACCTTCACCTACTCAAAAGCTAGAGCTATTCTAGTTCTATACTTCTATCGGAAAAAATCTGCTTAAAAAGACAAAATCGACGACCATTTTTCATTTAAGTTGACAGCACAGGCATGCCTGGATGCAACATATGTATGCCTATCATGTCAATGCAGCAAAGGCCTCTGTCACAACTTAATGGCATAAGTTAGGCATCTATGAACACGTAACTTACCAACATGGATGCTTTACGTATTCTGAAGTTCTTAGGAAAGATTATATTCATCTTGATACTTCACGTGTTCTCACAACATGTATCTTTACATAACTAAGGATGATTGCTACAATGAAGAGTGCCAAATCTATTTTCTGAACTCGTGCCATTTTCTTGATTGTCCAGTTGACAAAAAAGAGCCAACAAAAATATGAACACTTTAATAGCAGTAGACCAGCAGTTTCGAACCATGTAAATAAAGATAAGACCAGACCAAAATAAAGTTACTAAAATACCAAATGTAACAAGCTGAAGCAAGTTAACGCTTGCCTCGAAATAAATGGTAAAATAGTGTAACATTTTACAGGAGATAAAACATGAATCATAATCAATCAAATTGTATTGTCCACCAGATCAAACATTTCCGAATAGAAGCGCAGAACAAAAATGGTTGAAATGGTAATTTTATCATCCAGATAACCCACACAAATCAAACTGTTATTTCTCATATACACCTACTTCCACTAAGATCACCTAAATCTGTTGGTATAAAAGTCGTGTACCATACCGTGCACACAATTCTATCAGTTAAACTATAAGTGATGGACTGATGGGGCTATATCAAGAATCACAGAGTATAGTTGACATAATTGTATACACATACATGAAACAAAAATATGATCCTCCTTACCAAATAATCAGAGACTCCACGCTCATAGAGCTTCTCAATCGTGGAAACCGCATCCGCATACCTACATTATTATTAAGCAGTGAGTGAGTGAGTGCGTTTGTTTGTTTTATTATGAGAAAGTAAACTTATATTAATGATTAATACCGAGTAGGAGAAGAGGAGGAGGAGATGAGAGACGTTTCGTCGTTCGCCCATTGCTGCCACATAGCAGGAGTTAAGGGGAAGAGGTTGTTCATAGACTCCCTTGCTAACCGGAGCTTATCGATATCACCTTGCTTCCTTAAAGCCGTTATATACTACCATCAATTATTAATAGCATTCAGATTCAAATGAAGTAACAATAACAAAATAAGATGATGATAATAATAATAATAATAATAATAAAAAGAGGAAGAAATGAAATGAAGTACTTGAAGATGAGCATCGTAGTTGGCTGGGTTAGTGGAGAGTTCGGTAGCTAGGGTTTCTAATTCCAGAGCCTCGCCGTCGTCAGATTCCGATTCGGAGGAAGAAGAACTAGTTGTTGTTGCTGTATTCTCCATTAGGGTTTCTTCCATGTCTGGTACTACTCTCTTACTCTCTCTCTGCCTTGCTTCACTTGCTACTACAGGGGGATACAGACTATGGAACGAAATATTTGGTTTTTATGGAGAAACACTTTTTAAAAAATATTAGCTTATGAAAATGTCGGGGAAATAAGGTTTTCAAAATCGGATCGGATGTTGGACTGGACTTCTAAACAATTTTCGGTTTGACCCCAAAATTTTATGTAAAGTATTGTGGAACTACAATATTAAGGCGCATTCTTATAGCATCGGACATGGAAATCGTGTATTGAGGATATAAATGTAAACACTAAAGGGTATGATCATACGCACATAGGGATCTTATTAAATGTAAGAGCATAAGCAATATACACCCTTACTTTAGGATTCATACACCCTGGCCCACACCACACACCAATAGGAAGCTGCCACATACTAGAATGTAATGTCATACACCCTAACTATGATGTCATGGGGTGTATGAATCCTAGAACCCTAACGGTTTTTGTTTGATGTTTTTAGTTGACGCATGACACTTGGCCCCGCCAATCAAATTGCTTCTCTCTCTTGCCCAAGATACATCATAAAAACCCAATTTCTTTATCGTCTCTTTTCTATCCTAGTCACACTCACATACATGTATTTCTCTTGTTTTTGTGGAAGGAGAAAATTTCTTCCTCTCTCATCCACATCAACCCTATCATTCTCCATGTTACTAAAAACATCCACAGACTTTCTTATTATGAATGCTCTAAAGAGGTACACAGTTACCTTTTGGAGGACTTTGGCTATGGCTTATGATTTATCTTCAGCCCAAAACACACCTAACAAAACTATGGTCCATCCAAGAAAGCTTCAAGAATTATAAGAACATACCCGATTGGATATACAAAATCTAACACGTGATATAGGTTTTGGAAGCAAGGGGTAATGAATTGCCTGATTTGAGAACCAAATAGTTTTGATGGTTTGGCGGTTTTAGTGGTTCTATATGTTCTGTTTTGGAACTTGAAACTAGTCGCTTAACCTTTATTATTTATATATATATCTTTACCTTTTTAATATGCAGTTATGTATATGTATTACAATTATAAACTATCTCTATCATATTAAAAATGTAATACTAGTTAACGATGTTGGGAAAAAAAAGAGTTGCATTCAGTGTTTTAAAAACCGGTTCATACCGGCTGGTTGAACCGGATACCGGATGGTATCCCGGCACGAAACACCATGGTATAAAGGGGGCATGACATGAGAAGTGTACCACCGGTAAGTTAGAAATACCGGTTTGAACCGTTATACCGGTACCGGTTGAATGGGTTTAAACTTTAGATTTTTACAAAATTTTGCTCCATCTTCATCAATTCTCACTCTATCTTCATCGGTAATTACTTGTTTTTGTCTCCATCTTCAACATTCCAATGGCTTAAAATAGGATGAGCATTTTACACCGAATACCGAACCGATACCGATCCCGAACCGATACCGTACCGATCCCGTACCGAACCGACGGTGTTCGGTATCGGTATCGGTATCGGTATTCACATTTATAGGTTTTCGGTTTCGGTATTTTCGGTATCGGTACGGGATCGTTATGGTATCGGTATTTTAAGGTAAAATACCGATACCATACCGATACCGTACCGATACCGTACCGTACCGTATGTTTTCGGTATCGGTATCGGTATTGGGTTTTTGGAATTTTCGGTATCGGTATTTTCGGGATCGGTATCGGTTGGTACCGATACCGTCCCGAGTTCATCCCTAGCTTAAACATAACGTTCACTTTCATTTAAAAGAACATTGTTGGAAATTTGAATACTCATGAATTATGTTTTTATATGTAATCATGAACTTTGGATTAATTTTTTAGTTGATAATGTAATTTATGGATTTTTTTTAAATTAAATCAATTAATAATATTATATATATCGATACCAACAAGAATTACAAGTGAGGCGTGGGTAGACGAGCAACAAGCTGCGCCGCAACCCCTTTTTGAATAGTAAAGCCTACTCTATTAAATATAAAACTTGTGTCCTTGGCCGCATGAGAGTTACTCTGTACCACCTTTTGCACTCGATCTAAAAATCGGATTGCTTCGGGAGCAAGGCCCCAAAATGTGTCAAAAGCGAAGGGCACAAAGACATGTTGGTTTTCAAGACAAGCAACTTCATGTTTGTCCACTTTCTTGGATTCAGCTTTTAAGACTGCCTGCCCCTGCCTAGGGATGGCAATAGGTCGGGTTTGGGACGGGTTTAGGTAATCCCAACCCCATACCCGATTAGGTAAGCTTGTCCCAAACCCGGCCCAAAACCCGTCGGGTTTGTGTCGGGTAATTCCCCATCGGGTATCGGGTATACCCGCGGGTTTCGGGTAAACCCATTAATTTTTAAAACTTACTCATTAAGTACATCCGACCAAAAACCCGACTGACATCTATTAGGTAACTATTAACCAATTACATTTACCATTATTAAATATATATGTAAATGATTACAATGTATAAATATAAAATACTTAAATCATATAAAAACAATCAAAGACAAAGATAACAAATAGTATATACTAACTTTTTGGTAATTTTAGCATAAGATGACAATGTAGATGGACAATTAGATATATTATGCATACATATTTAAAAATATATATTAGAAATTATATTGGGTATCTAATCGGGTAAACGGGTATACTTTATCGGGTAATTGGGTCGGGTAAACGGGTATATCATCAAATCCCAAACCCGTCCCAAACCCGCGAAAAAAATAAAAACTAATCCCATACCCGGACCCATACCCGATTACCCGACCCAAACCCGTCCCAAATATGTCGGGTTTCGGGTTTACCCATCGGGTTCGGGTTTGATTGCCATCCCTACCCCTGCCACAAATCCTACCAAAGGAGATACCCTGTGAGATCAACGCACATGTGTTTGCCCTGCGCCCACCCGAACACAAGGACATCCACTGGCCTTAGGGTGGACCGCCCCTCAAGTGGATCCGTCAAAAAATTAACCCGGGCTTCTTTCCTAGCTGAAATCCCTGCTTTTCGTAAGAGGTCCTATAAGACATCCCTAACCAGGTCATGCCTGTATTTAAATCCTGGCAGTTCCTTACAGTGAAGGGCATGCTCCCCCAAATTTATCTAAACATGTTTTTTTACAAACTTGACACAGCTCATCAACTGAGAACATGGGAATCATAAGTCTATACATAAGGATAGCTCGATATTTTATGGAATTAAAGGGTTAACTAGTCAACCCGGTTGAACCATCCGATACAACCCGTTTCACCCGGTTGAACCATTTTTAAGCCCAATCCGGTATGATTAAAGACCGGTTTTTAAAACATTTGTTGCATTCAACCTGCATACCAACAACCCACCAGTTCGGTTTGTTGTCCCCACATCTATACTTAGCGGTTTAAATCCGAGTTGTCTTTAAAACCTGCTTAATCGGGCTGTGAAACAACTCCCCCCCCCCCCGGTGTTTAAATTCTATGATCTCAATCAGGCGCTCTGATTCTATGTGTAGAGATGATGAACAAGTACTGAATGTACCGTTCTATTTATATATAGGATGTGAACAGTTGGTGACATCACCATGAAAGTGACATCTAACAACAATTTGGAATGTAACCACCGGTTGTTATTAATCACAGTTGGATAGTTTGTTACAAATGACTAGACTCAAAATAACACAACACTGCTGGTTTTGAGAAGCAACTGGTGCAAACCAGCAGTTTGTCAAAACAACTTTACAAGACACAGTTGTTGACTTTTGTTGATCAGCATCTCTTCAATCCAGCAGTTTAGGTCTTCAACATTTAGCTGTTGACTAATCAACTCATTAGTCTTGTATCCAATGAGCTTTGTACTTTGGATCTTTTATATGTTAAGAGAGAAACTAAGAAGAAAAGGAATTCAGCTCAAAATTAAGGGTTTCCCCCATTTCATATTGATTTATAGACTGTCTGTTATTGACAGTTACAACTTTCACAGAATTACAATATTGGTCCCTGTACTTCTATTTATTACAATTGAGCTATGATATTTCTAACTAACCATCAACTAACTATCCATTTTACATTTTAAGCCCCTGAACTATAATGTTCCTAACATTATATTTCAAGTATTTGGACACATGATGTCCATGAGATTTTGACCATCATCATTAGTTGTTCTTTCATAACTCAATATTATTCAAGTATAAGAGGACTATTTTCATGAATCACTTGATTATACTAACTAAATTCACCATTAGATTAGGGATACAACAATTGATATGGGGACATTATATGTGCCCACATTTGATTTGATTTGATTTGCAATAGAGGATTATGTATGTACACAGTACACATCAGGCGTAGCCTTTAGTAAACGTTCGATATAGGGTGATCAAAGCTAAATCCGATTGTGATTGTTTGCTTTTAATTACAATTGATATAACTTTAGTTGGACTTTCAACAATGATCACAAACTATTGAGATTTGTTATAATCTAACAAACATATTAACAAAACGCATACTACTTACAGAGACATGGGTACAACATACGCGACTTTTAGGCATTTGTGTTCTTGGATTCTCGTCCCTTGGAATCGTTAGTTCACTTAAACTTTTGCTCTGATATCAACTTGTTACGCAAAAAAACTTGTTAAAAATATAACATATATTTTTATACAATTTTATTTTCTTTTACAAATAGTTTAATATGTTGCATAGGTGTTTTGATTGTAGGTTGTTGGGCTTGTAGCTGAAATGGGCTGTTGCAGTTTTGGGCTTGTAGCTGAGTTGATCATGATCCAAGAAGTCAAAGTGATTAAGTCCATAGAGCTGAAGTCTTGGTCAAAGTCCATAAGTTGGCCCATATATCTCATCTATAAGTCAGGGTGCATTCGTAGCCGTTGGATAGCGATCCGGCTAAATTGATCCAAGGGCTCTCATAAAGAGTTTTGTGTTTCTTCGTTGGAAGCTTCTGTCGAGACTATAAATAGATTATTGATTCTTGTTTCTATTTTTTGATCTCATTTTTTGTAATCAGTCTCGAATACTCATCCTCTCAAAACTAGGGTTAGCTTGATTTCCAGATTCACCTTGAATCTGTAAATCGTTGAGTGATTGTGTTGCCTTGTTAAGGTCATTGTTTGTAATCCATTGTAGTCTTTGAGAGTGGTTGTGAGGATTTATTGTAACAGAATATTTTTAGGGTTTTTTAATCATTGGGTTGGGATCTTGAATAAAATCATGTTTTACAGTTTTGATATCATGTTTTTAACATGGTATCAGAGCCTATAGGCTTTGATCTTGACGACTTCCGCTTGTTCTATTCTTGATCTTGATCCTGGATCTCTTGTCCTATTTCAGGATCTGTTGGTATTTGATTGATCTGTTCTTGATTTGGTTGGGATAGATCCATCTCGATCTATACCATACGTTGGATCTTGAGTCATCTGGTCAGATTTAGGGTTTCTGATAAGAACCTGAAGCTTGGATCTGAGCTGTGGACATTGGACGCTTTGTTTTCTTTGCTCTCTGATGTTACAACCCTAAGTGAAGGTTGTGACATTACGAGTTGGTGGAAAACCCTAACTTGGGCATATTGGTGAGATTGTTCTGTTTTTTCTGTTTCTAGAGTTTGTCCTAAGGAGGTCTATTGTACAGAGCTTGAGTCTCTGTTTTAGCTTTAAGGCTGGTCTAGGTCTAGGGGCTCCCTTGTGAGGACCTGCGTCGGCACCATTGAGTGACGAACCGACGATCTGGAACACCCACTTGGCTTCGCCGTTTGTCTGGTTGTCTTGTTTGGTAGTTTGTTCTTGGTTGTTTTCTGTGATTGCTTGTCTATTGTGTGGTTGATAGTGTGTTCTTGGTGATTAGTTTCATTGTGACTTATTGATTGTCTGATTAGTTGCTTGTCTATCTGTTTAGCTGCTAGTATTCTGGTTATCTGTAAGCTAGTATTTGTTTACTATTGTAGTCATGGCTGATGATCCTGATCCTAATGATAATAATAATAATGCTATTGTGAATAATGTTACATTGGTTAGCAAACTTGATGCTAGTGATCCGTTATACTTGCATGCTAGTGACTCTACTAATCTTACTATCATCAGTATAAAACTAAAAGGAACTGAAAACTACACTGTATGGGCTAATGCTATGATCTTAGGATTACAAGTCAAAAATAAACTAGGGTTTATAAATGGAGAGTGTGATAAACCTACTAATGATATTGTATTAGCAAGACAATGGGATAGGTGTAACTCTGTGGTGTTAACTTGGATACTTAACTCAATATCTGAGGAACTTTATATGGGTCAAGTGTACTCCAAACTTGCTTCTGAAGTTTGGAGAGACTTGAAGGAAACATACAATAAAATTGATGGGTCAGTTGTGTTCAGTTTATATCAGAAGATTAACTCTTTTAGTCAAAATGGTTCATCTGTGTCTGAATATTATCATAAACTGAACATTATGTGGTTACAACTTGATCAGATTTTACAATTACCATCTTGTGTGTGTGATGCTTCTAAGGAATTCAATAACTATAATCATATGATAAAGTTAATGCAATTCTTGATGGGTCTTGATAATGTGTATCAAACTGTTAGAACTAATTTGCTACTTAGGACTGAATTACCATCAGTAAAGGAAGCCTTTGCTTTGGTATCTAGAGAGGAGTCTCATAGGAATTCAAGCAATTCCAATAAGACTACTCCTACTGTTGGTTTCTTGTCTAAAGTAGGGCAAACAAGTGAAAATGTTTTTAATAACAAAAAGGTCACTAAAAGTTCTAACCAAAATCTAAAATGTACACAATGTAACAAGACTGGTCACACTATTGAAAAGTGTTGGGAAGTAATTGGATATCCTAATTGGGCCAAACCCAGAGGATATCAAGGCAAGAAACCAGTAGTTAATAACAATGCTTGTTCTGATTCTACTAATCCTATTACTTCTTTGACTAGTGAACAAGTATCTAAACTATTGAGTTTGTTGGGTGAAAAATCTGAATCTGGAACTACCTGCAATTTATCTGGTAATGTGTTTTGTTCTCATTCAGTAGGTGCTAGTGTGTATTGTTTTACTAGTGCTAATGGGAAATTACTAGGAATTGGGTGGATAATAGATTCTGGTGCTAATGAACATATGATTAATAGTGACAAAGATCTGTTTGATTATATTGATGTCTCTGATTTAAACATAAAAGTTAGACATCCAAATGGCACATCTGCTTCTGTCACAAAAATTGGAAAACTAAAGTTAGCTGAAAATGTGGTTTTACAAGATGTGCTTGTAGTGCCTGAATATAATGTAAACTTGTTGTCTGTTCATAAACTTGCTAAGGATAATAAGTTGTTTATTGGTTTTGATGAGAATACATGTTATGTTCAGGACTTAATAACAAAGAAAGTCCTGGTGACTGGTAGAGAAATTGATGGTCTATACATGTGTGGTAACTCTAATGTGTCTTCTAAGGTGTGCTTTAACAGTATGAGTATGGTTAATATGTGGCACTCTAGGTTAGGACATCCAGCCAGTCAAGTCTTAAACATGATAAAACCTGACTTAAAACTTGGCAATTTTAATAACGAACCTTGTGAAGTTTGTCAAAGGGCAAAGCAGCATCGTGAACCATTTCCTTTAAGTGATCACAAAACAACTCACTTAGGTCAATTAGTGCACTTAGATGTTTGGGGTCCTTATAGAGTGCCAGATAGAGAAGGTCATAAGTATTTTTTGACAATTGTGGATGATTTTTCTAGGGCAGTTTGGGTATGTTTGATGAAAACTAAAACTGAGGTGTTTGAACATGTTAAAGATTTTGTTCAAGTCTTGTCTAATCAATTTAACAGTTCTGTAAAAACACTAAGAAGTGATAATGGGTTAGAATTTGTTAACATTCAAATGAAAACCTTTTGTAGAGAAAAAGGAATTTTACATCAAACTACCTGTGCCTATACACCCCAACAAAATGGGGTGGTAGAGAGAAAGCATAGGCATTTGTTAAATGTTGCTAGATCTTTGCTATTTCAAAGTAACATTCCTATTAAGTTTTGGACTGAATGCATTCTTACTGCTTCTTATCTTATTAATAGGATTCCATCATCTGTGCTAAATGGAAAGTCTCCCTATGAATTAGTCTATGGATTTAAACCCTTCTTAGAACATCTTAGAGTCTTTGGTTGTCTGTGTTTTTGTACTATTTTGAATGAGTCAAATAAGTTAGAAAGTAGGGCAGAAAAGTGTGTTCTTTTTGGATACTCTTTTGAAAAAAAGGGATATAAAGTTTACAGTCTGGAAAGCAAAACTGTTCAGTTTTCCAGAGATGTGAAGTTTTTTGAAAGCTGTTTTCCTTTTAAAGAAAAAACTTTTTCTGATAAAACTGAATATGATTTTGATAAAGAAGTTACTACTTTAAACTTTTTTGATATGTTTGAAAACACAGATCATCAACAGTCTTTTGATGTGAATGATCCCTATGATGATAGGAGGGTTTCAGGTAATAGGGATTTGGGAACACATGAGGGTGAGCAATCTGGTTCCAAAACCACCAATGATGGCTTGGCTGGTAATCAGCAGCCCATTGGGGTTGATAAGGAACCTGATAAGGCTCCCCATGTGAGTACTGAACATGATCTTAATATGAATTCTGAGGGTGACACAGCTGTTGATGAAGTTGAGTTAAGTCAGTCTAGAAGGTCTACTAGAGCTGTAGTGTTTCCTAGGAAACTAAGTGATTACATTGTTGAAGGGAAAGTCAAATATGGTTTAGAAAAATCTGTAAATTTTTCCAATTTAAACTTTGAAATTAAGAGTTTTTTAGCCAGTCTTGATAAAAGCATTGAACCAAAAAGATTTCAAGATGCTATCAAGGACCCTAATTGGGTCAAGGCTATGAATGAAGAGCTTGAAGCTCTTCATAGAAATAACACCTGGGAAATTGTTGATCTTCCTAAAGGAAGACACAAAATAGGATGTAAATGGATCTTTAAAATTAAATACAAATCTTCAGGGGAAATAGATAGGTACAAGGCTAGGCTAGTGGCTAAGGGTTATAGTCAGAAGGAGGGGTTAGATTACTATGAAACATTCTCTCCTGTTGTTAAAATGGTAACTATAAGATGTATAATTAGCCTAGCTGTACATAATGACTGGAAAGTTTTTCAGTTAGATATCAATAATGCTTTCTTATATGGAGATTTGTATGAAGATGTATATATGTCTGTTCCTGAGGGTTACAGTGATGGGTTAGATAATAAAGTATGTAAGTTAAATAAATCTTTGTATGGGTTAAAACAAGCACCCAAGATGTGGAATGAGAAATTGGTCAAGTCTTTAATTGAGTTTGGTTTTAAACAGAGTAAATGTGATTATTCTATGTTTGTTAAACAAGACAAATCATTATTTGTTGTCTTACTAGTCTATGTAGATGATATCATATTAACAGGAAATTCAATTAAAGAAATAGAAAATATTAAACAACTTTTTAAAACAAAGTTCCTAATTAAGGACTTAGGAGAGTTGAAATATTTTCTTGGTATTGAAGTGATCAAAACTGATAAGGGTGTGTGTTTAACACAGAGAAAGTACTGTACTGAACTTTTAGATGAATATGGTATGATAGGTTGTAAGCCTGTTAGTTGTCCAATTGAACAGAATCATGTCTTGACAAAATTAGTTGAAAGTGATAATAAACCAGTAGAAAATATGACTGGTTATCAACAACTTGTAGGAAAATTGATTTACCTATCTCACACCAGACCTGACATAGCTTATAGTGTCCATTACTTAAGCCAATATATGCATAAGCCTACTCAAGGGCATTTAAAAATTGCCTTTAGACTTCTAAGGTACTTGAAGTCTGCTCCTGGTAGAGGACTTATATTTTCCAAAAAAGACACTTTAAATCTGACAGCATTTGCTGATTCAGATTGGGCTAAGTGTCAGGAAACTAGGAGATCAGTTACTGGTTTTTGCATATTTTTAGGAGATTGTTTAATCTCTTGGAAAAGCAAAAAACAATCCACTGTCTCTAGGTCTTCTGCTGAGGCAGAGTATAGAGCTTTATGCTCAGTGGCTTGTGAAGTAATGTGGATAAAGAGTCTGTTGTCAGAATTGGATATACATGTTGACCTACCAGTTGGTTTACATACTGATAGTTCAGCTGCGTTATCCATTGCTTTGAATCCAGTCTTTCATGACAAGACAAAGCATTTTGGTATTGATTTGTTTTTCTTAAGAGAGTTGGTGCAAAAGGGAAGTGTTGATATAGTCAAGGTTGATTCTGGAAACCAGTTGGCTGATGTTTTTACTAAAGGGTTATTACCTGGGCAGCATGACACTCTTTGTGATCAGATTGGTTTATATAATCTGTTTGGAAAATAAAATTGAGGAGGGGTGTTAAAAATATAACATATATTTTTATACAATTTTATTTTCTTTTACAAATAGTTTAATATGTTGCATAAGTGTTTTGATTGTAGGTTGTTGGGCTTGTAGCTGAAATGGGCTGTTGCAGTTTTGGGCTTGTAGCTGAGTTGATCATGATCCAAGAAGTCAAAGTGATTAAGTCCATAGAGCTGAAGTCTTGGTCAAAGTCCATAAGTTGGCCCATATATCTCATCTATAAGTCAGGGTGCATTCGTAGCCGTTGGATAGCGATCCGGCTAAACTGATCCAAGGGCTCTCATAAAGAGTTTTGTGTTTCTTCGTTGGAAGCTTCTGTCGAGACTATAAATAGATTATTGATTCTTGTTTCTATTTTTTGATCTCATTTTTTGTAATCAGTCTCGAATACTCATCCTCTCAAAACTAGGGTTAGCTTGATTTCCAGATTCACCTTGAATCTGTAAATCGTTGAGTGATTGTGTTGCCTTGTTAAGGTCATTGTTTGTAATCCATTGTAGTCTTTGAGAGTGGTTGTGAGGATTTATTGTAACAGAATATTTTTAGGGTTTTTTAATCATTGGGTTGGGATCTTGAATAAAATCATGTTTTACAGTTTTGATATCATGTTTTTAACAAAACTTACTGATACTAAAGTGGTTGGTTGATGAAGATATTAGATGGGTGGGTAGGGGTAGGATCTAACAACCAAAGTACAACACAATAACTTATGAAAAATCAGTAACTAAGTTCCACAATTAGCACACTTGAATCTCTACCAGCAATGAAATACAATGGGAATAGCGAACGATGACTTTACACACAACATGTGTTCCTTCACATGTTTTTTATCTTCAGCTGATCTAACTAAACCAAAGTTGCAGTTTTAGCCCCATTGGCCATTTGCTGCAACCTCATGATCACGTGCGATGCAGCTGAGTTTCTTGCTTCATGAATACTTGGTTGATTGCCACTCACACCCGAGCATTCGAAATTAGCTCCTTTCACAGTCACGTTAGCCACAAATCCACCTACACACAGGACATAAGAATCAGATTAAGTAATATAGGTAACAAAGCAGGTGGGTTGTGTAACAAGTTACAACGGACAAACTGGTCATTTAAATATGCGATGGTTTTAGATATAAATGTATTTAATTAACTTAACTATCTTACCATCAGAACGTGATGTGAGATATGTAGGCAACGTCCAGTTGTTTGATAGACAGATATCATCCAACTCCTGGGCAAAGAAGACTTTGTTATGGTGATTACAAAACATAAAATAAAATGCACAATTTTATTAACATATTGGTCAAATTCGGTTCATATAGAACAATTAGCTTAATATTAAACATGTCAAACGGGTCAAAAATCTCTCGAAGTGTCATATTAATGTGTAACCTCCTAAAACTATTTTATTCAAAAGAATTAGATTAAAATTACAATTTAAGTAATCAAAATTCACACACTAAATTTGTTTTTTTTTTAAATAATCATTTTGGACAAAAAGTGTTGCGGTCAACCCATACCAAGATTTACCCAATTTGACATAAACTTGTTTTGACCCATTATCCAACCTGCCCATTTTTCCACTTCAGCGAGTCTAGTATCACAAAGACTTGCCTGACATGCTTTTCTCAAAGTGAGTTGGGCTTCAGACAAGCTCTTTCCAGACAATACGGGCACACTTCTGGAAACAAGCAGGTTTGTATGCTGTTGAGTTTGCATGTCATCTTGCTTACAAATCTCATTGCAACAATCAATAACAGCTTCTAGCTTTAAACCCAAGCAATCTCCAATACCTTTCAAAAGGGGAAACAAACTAAACAGTCAACATTTCTGTAAAAGACACATCGCCATAAGAAACATCAAGATACGACTTTCGCAACGAGTGAAATGATCATTATTTTGATTTTTATTTAGAGTCAATACTCCATATATTCAGAATCAGAGAACCAAGTTAAAGTTGCTGTAAGAGAACTTATTGTTAATATTCAAGTCGCAAACTTTAGAGAAGGTGCATTTTCAAACACCTCCATAATAGCAATAGTCGTAAATTATAAAAAATAATCAATATGTAGCAAGTGCTAAAACAAAATAACATAATGTAAACACCAAGAGAAAGGCATACCACCATGCATGATTGCCTGAATCTTTTTATCGCATAAAGTCAACTCGCTTTCAGTAACTCGTTGTTGATCATACTGCAGGGAAAAAAACTCTTGTTAATATTTGCGTCAAAAGAAGGCTATTTAGCATGACCTAATCACAAAAGTAATAAGCAAAGCATTAAGAAAGCACCTAAGTCATTTTATTTCATACTTATTATCATTGAAATAATATAGCTTTTGTAACCGTATATGTCACAAACTATTAAAAAAGATTGGAAAAAAAATGCTTCGGCCATCCCACCCTGACCCATCCATTTTGCTACCTCTTGACTAATGTGTTGTACCACATCACCTATAAGTGTCCACAAAGAGTACATCAAAACACTTAAACTTTTAATATAAAAGCATACCAGTTTCTGTCTTTTGTTTAAAAGAGCTCGAAGGGCAGCATCTGATAAATCAGATCTCTTTGCATCCACTGTGGAATGAAAGTCGTCAAGAATATAATTCACTGCGAGTGATCTATCCTCATTAGGTAGGACCATGCAAGACCTTTTTTCACCGTTAACCCTTTCATCATTACTTTGACTAATGGTTGACATTTTCGTCAAATCCTTCGTATTTGCCACCTGGAACTAGCCACATTTATGTTAGATATATACATATTTTAAAACGAGTAAATTTCAGATTTGAATTATGTGTCATAAGGGCACGTGTGTCGCCTATACACAAAAAAAAGTGCACACCCGAGGTAAGAAAAGTGAACTAAAAAATATACAAAATAGGCTTAAAATATTCATACGATTCCACAAATTAAGAAGAAAAAAACTTTAATACAAATTTCTTCTCCAGGAAATCACTAGAGCCTGCCTGCTCCTGACGAGAGGCGTGCACCGCAGCACCGCGGTCGCAATTTTAGGAGATTGTCAGATTGTGCATTGAATATGTCTGAGGCGCCTAAGCCTCACTTCACCTGAACGACCTAGTCCCGTGCCTTGTGCATTTGTTTACTACAGAGAGGTGATTGTGACTGCTACTGTTTAAATGTTTTTTTTTATATCCTTCGTATGTGCAAGACGTGTAACGATTTTACTGAAATGTTACAACAAAAAGAATATGAAACATCATACTAAAAACATAATTCAGTCAATTCACCTTGCTGTTGGTAGATTTTGTTGGAGTTGACCGTTTTACATGCCGATAAACCTTTAGTGGCGCCTGGACTTTAGTATTTTGATTTTCTTTTTGAAAGCAAACTAATTGCTTATCATTTTCTAATTTATTACTGGCCCCACTTGATGAATCATTCAATTCATCTTTGCAAGATCCATTAATATCTTCCTGCTTCATACCACTTCCATTAGAAACCGTGATACTGTTGCCAATAGAATTTTCAGATTCTTTGACTTTTTGGTCAACAGGTCTTGCTGCAAACTGAGAAGTGATGGCATCATCTGCCACTTTGCCAACAGGTTCAACAGTATAACCAAATTGGTTGGATTCATATCCGTTTTTGCTAACTTGGCTATCGTGAGATTCTTCTTTACTTGAAGAACTGATGTGCACAATTTCAGACTCCAATTTTGACTTTTTTTGCAAAATATCAGAGACTTTCTCACTGGATTGGTTGGAATTATATGTATTTTTGCTAGCTTTGCCGTCCTGAGGCTCTTCTTTATTTGAGTTACTGACGTGCACAGTTTCGGAATCCAACTTTGACGTTTTTTGCAAAATATCAGCGACTTTCTTACTTTCACCACTATCTTTCTCACTGGATTGGTTAGATTTATATGTGTTTTCGCTAGCTTTGCTGCCTTGAGGCTCTTCTTTATTTAAATTACTGACGTCCACAGTTTCGGAATCCAATTTCGACGTTTTTTTGCATGTTATCAGAGACTTCCTTACTTTGATCATTTTCTTTCTCACAAAATTGGTTGGATGTATATGTGCTTTTGCAGTCTTTGCTGTCACGCGGTTCTTCTTTAATTGAATTATTGATGTGCACAAATTCAGAGTCCAGTTTTGACTTTTTTCGCAACTTATCAGACGCTTCCTTACTTTCACCACTATCTTTCTCACTGCACTGGTTGTATTCACATGTGCTTGTGCTATCTTTGCTGTCACAAGGTTCTTCTTTAACTGAATTACTGATGTGCACAAATTCAGAGTCCAGTTTCGACTTTTTACACAAGTTATCAGACACTTCTGTACTTTCATCACTATCCTTCTCCCTGCATTGGTTGGATTTATATGTGATTTTGCTATCTTTGCTGTCACTAGGTTCTTCTTTAACTGAATTACTGATGTGCACTGATTCGGAGTCCAGTTTTGACCTTTTTTGCAAGTTAGTAGAGACTTCCTTACTTTGATCACTCTCTTTCGTACTGCGTTGGTTGGATTTTAGTGTGCTGTTGCTATCCTTGCTGTCATGAGATTTTTCTTTCTCATGTGACTTTTGTGAGCCTTGATTGATACTCACATCTGCACTTCCATCTTTTATTTGACGTGTTAAGTTATTTGATTCTCTGCAAACATTCATATTGCACTAAATCAAAAGGTGAATGAAAATATTGTGTTCCTCTAATAATATAAGGAAAAAAATTATGTTTTCGTTATGATCAAGTTTTGACTTCATAGTATTTGTGTTGTGGCTCGTTATAAAAGATTAAAACTAAAATGGTCGTTTAAATCGGAAAAAAAAAAGTGTACTTTGTTTGAAAACAAAATCAGCTCGATTAACCCAAACTTTTATTTGTTCATCGGTTTGGTTAGCTGGTAAATTTCATAGATGTGTATACCAACTACTAACTAATCACAATGAACTAATCTTTTATGGGGCAGTAGTGCGTTGTTAGTGCAACTGCTTTGACCCGGGACCCAATTCACCCAACAAGCAAATTTTGCCACATAGAGTAGAGTATATACCTGTAGAAGCACATGAATCATGAATATAAGTAATAAACCTTGACACAAAATAAGCTACCTTGAGAACAACTTTGATAAAATCTCAGCATACGGAAGCAGGTAGTAATACTCAACAACAGGAGTAATTACCCAACTGTTTAAGCACTTTTTTACCACAGGTCCCTGTAAGCTACACAATAACAGTGCATTAAGGTGATTGTTAGAAAATGCATATGTGTGTATATATTCAAAGATATATCCCATCTAATATATACACGTATGCATATTTGATACAACTTTTACACAAACATGCATAATAAGATATATGAAAAGATTTGAGTTGCATTTTATTGCTAATGGATCAAAATACTTAACCTAAAAAAAGATAGCTAAAAAGGGTATTTATTAATTATCATTATTGGTAAAATTGTTTAAAAGTCTGCGGCATTTGCCATTGCATAGTCCGGTGTTTATGACCTAAAGTTTAATTGACTTATAGTTTATTTACTCAATTTGGCATGTTAATTATTTATGAAATTAGAAACATGCTGGCAGATCATTCCTTTTGATGGCACATTTAAAACACATTTGAGCTATTATATAGTTATACCAAACAATGAAACAATCTAAGCTCATTTACAATAGGGCCTCAAGGGGGGCATTTATTAATTACCATTACAACTTACCTCCTCACATAAAAAATAATAAAAATAAAAATAAAAAGTAATACTAACCTAGAAATAACATCTTGAATGGGAACCAAGTTATCTTCATTGATTTTTTGGGTGCTTTGCACAATGTAAAAGCGAGTGGCAGTCTTTGCTTGACTCAAAGAATAAACTACATGGCTTTCCAAAACCTTAAGCTCATGATACACAATTCCTGTTTCAATGAAAAATCATATCAAATTATCAATAAATTTTAGTTAACTTTAAAAAAAAAACTAATAGCAATACAGGAGTTAGGTTAGTAGACTTGGGGAGTTGGGGTAGATCAATAAATTTTATGCATCTCTTTAGGCAACCATGTGTAGGAACCACAATGCTTGCTGAACTTTGTATATGATGAATGCATATTGTAATAAACAGCAATACGATATCATTTTATTCTAAATTGGTCACTGGACTTTAAATCATTACCTAAACTATCCAACTTTTAGAAGTCATTGTGAAAAACATTTAACTTTTGAAGCCAATACAAAACTATCCAACTCAAGAACGATTATATAAAACACTCAACTTTGTCAAAAATTCAGCGTAATAATAGAAATATTAAAAAACAATGCCCAAAACTCTACCTGCTACTTCTTTTACAGCCAAAAATGCAAGCTTCTGAAGATCTTCTTTATCAAATTCTACCATAATTTTCTTGCGCTTTTTATTTTCCGGATAAACTTCCTTTTCGATAACTGACCATACTCCATTGTTGAACTGTAGGAAGCAGTTTTCTTTCATTGAGTCTATTAACAAAACTGCCACTTTGGTTACTTTCCATTCTTTTATAATATTTGAGATATTGGCAGAAGCATTTCGCAAAGTCTCGGATACGGTACACGCATTCATTATTGCTTTTTCTGTTATTGAAAGCTGATTTTCAGGGTCATCTAAAATGGTGTTATCTGATTGACACGTGTATTTCATGTGGTGTATAATGCCTGGTTTGAGCGTTGTAGCCAGCTTACAAAACTGATCAAACTTTAAGAATTGGCTTTCTTGGTGGTGATTTAGATGATAATAGTTGTAAAGTACTACAGCAGCATGAACCTGAAAGCCAATCATCAAAATAATAAGAAATAGCAACACACTTTCAGTTTTTACTAATCACATATCCATATTACTGTCAACATAATCCAGATTTTAAATGAAGTGATTCGTGATATTAAACATTACAGGTAAACTTTGGATGACTTTCGACCTGTTTGACCCGTTTCCTTTGTAGTTGATTTCTTTGATCTATTTGAGGTCTAGTGTAAGCTAAATTGATCCATTTATTTCAACGGATCAAAATTGTCACCTTTAACCATATGTATGAAACATTAAGACAACTAAAACTCATTCAAACAAGTAAACAAATGGTCTCATGAAAAATGTCCAAAAATGCGAATGAAACATTATGTGGATCATTCATGACAAACAAACAGAGACATTGAACATGCTTAATATGACAGACTTCAATAATGATTCATAAAAAACAAATCTTTACATGTATAATTTCCAAACAGGGAGAAAAATTACCTGCTTAGCAACGGATTTCTGTTTTGATTCAGATGGTGTTTCTTTTGTGAAGTCTGTATGCTTTAGAGGTAGCAATGGACCAACCAAGTACTCCATTAATGCATCAACAGTCTCCTCCGTTGGACCAACCTCGGTGGGGAAATCTATGTCCATGGCCCCTGCATTCATCAACAGCAAAGAAATACATAAAAAAAAACAATAAAAACGGATCATGTAGTATACATTCTACACCTACAGCCAGAGAGTCTATATCCAACACTGAATCAAAATTATAATGTTTCATTCAAAAAATCAGACAAGTATGTTACATTGAAGAAACACAAAAAAAAAAAGATTAAAAATAAAAACATTATTCTATTTCGGTTTTATCTTTAATTCAAGAACTTAGATTGTTCGAGGTGTTCAAAGATTCATGAAATTTAATTCCTCGGATAGCGTAAATGTTTGCCCTCATCCCACCCTCTCAGACCCTAATAATAGCTCTGCTACGAGTGGAATTTTAGTGGGTATGCGTGTTTGTTTATAATATTTTTCCACATTATAACCCTTGTCCCATCCTTTAGATTACAAGTTCTAAGATTCTACCCAATGAAAAATACAGTCTATAACCGAGACCAGAACTGAAAAGGAGATGAAAGACAAGGACTAAATTTACAAATTTATACAATTTTCCACCATCTATAACCTTGGTTTTAAAAGCGTGTGGTGATCCGATGCAATATGAACCCAAAAGCCAATGCATGATGCCCAGAGCACGCACATCACGTGTCAAGGCGTTCGTTATTAAAAAATATAAAATATTGTTTATAGATAATAACTGACTTGTTAACTTTTAGACACTAAAGTATAAGATATTCTCATCATCTCTAGTTAGTATTGTTCAGTCGATGGTCTGTTTCGTTCAAAAACTCAAAACCATTGGTCAACAGATGGTCATACTTGTACAGACCACATCATGAGATGCGCACATCATGGAATCGCATCATGCAATGTGATCTCACCACCCAGTGGCGGATCTAGAAATGAATTTCAATAATAACGTTTTTCATTTTTTTCATTTTAGTAGCAACATTTTCCAAATTTCGTAAAAAAAAAACAAATTTGTCACTAATTTTCCACTACGCGCGCAAAGTTGAGCAACAACGGACGCAACACCTAATTATATACTAGGTCCGCCCCTGTACACCACCGCATCATGTGATGCGCGCATTATGCGCTGCGCTCCTGATGTGCGCAATCATACAGCTGACTTTTCAAACAAAATTGCGAACTTTGAGATGAATCCATCTCAATTCTACAATTTGCATGCAACCCCTTACAGAATTTCAACTCCAACAGTTCTTTATAAACAAATTAAACCACATTATGTACTACCAAAACAAAAACAACCAAAGAAACACAAGATTAAACAAAAAAACATCATATGTCTTTAATTTAGACAAAAATATTACCAAAACTAACCTTGATCAACCATAATTTACAATTCAACAAAAACCCTAAACAAAAGATAAGATTTAGAGGCGTTAGAACATACCTTTGAAACCCATTTAGTTCCGATTGAAAAGGGTGTCTCCGACAAAGCAAGTTCAGTGTCCGAACACAACACAGAAGTAAAATTATTTAGTATGGTCTTTTCCTATTCGTAGTACTTTAGTTTAGACTTCAACATCAACTCAGTGTACTGTTTACATATGTTCAAACGACCGTACACTTGTCTTTTGATTAAAAGAATTTAAGTATTTTTTTTAAATGATTTAATATTTGTTTATTAAGAGTCTAATCATATTCCGTTCATAAAAAAAAAGAGTCTAATCAAATTCAACGAAAAATAGAAGACATATTATTGGACATTGATTTTTGGTTTTTTTTACGGCGGTTACATCATAAGTTTAAATTAATTATTTAAAGCTTGTTAATTATTATTATTATTATAATATTATATTATATATATATATATATATATTTTATAAAAATATTATCTTTATTCAACCATGAAAAACTTACATTAAGATAGCGGGCAGGCGGGCAACAAGCTGCGCCGCCAACCCTTTCTGAATGGCAAACCCTAACCTGCTAAAAACGAACCCATTCCCTCGTGGCGCCGAGACACTGCTATGAATAACCCGTTGGACTCTGGTCAGGAAACGGATGGCTTCCGGTGCCATGGAGCCAAAGGTATCAAATGCCAGAGGTACGAAAACGTGTTGGTTCTCCTCACAAGCTTTCGCATGTTTCTCAACTTTCTTCACCTCTGCTTTCTGCACCGCTTGCCCAACTACAAAACCATTATCCCTCAAACCAACCAGGGGAGATACACTTGTTAGGTCGACACAAGCGTGCTTCCCCCCGGCCCACCCAAAGACAAGCAAGTCTGCTGGACGTAGGGTGGATCTCCCTTCTGCGGGGTCCGAGAGGAAATTCACAGGCGCCTCCTTTTTGGCTGAGATCCCAGCCCTTCTTAAAATATCCCAAAGAACGTCCCGGACCCAGTCATGCCTATATTTGAAACCAGGCAACTCCTTACAATGAACCGCGTGTTCCCCGTATTTGTCCAAGCATGCCTTACGGCAGATCGGGCAGACTTCATCTTCATGGTACATGGGGATCATCAATCGGTATTTGAGAATTGCCCTATATTCAACCCCAGACATGGTTTGGCCCAAACCTTCAATCGGGATAACATTTAGGAAATCTTGGGCATGGGGGCTTTGCAAGCATGCAATAACTGCCTTTTGGCGGGGAGACAGATCAAAAGCTTCTCCCAGGCTCTGTGCGATTTTGCCAAAAAGGGCATTCGCCAAAGTTTTTTGAGGCTTTGGGGGGGCGGTGTCCTTGTTAGAAAAACCGCCAATATCAAAACCTGGGATATAGTCATTTATCCTTTCAAGGGCCTGCACGTAGTCCAAGTCCACGTCGACAACCCCGCTATTTCTTAAGATGTGGTCTTGGAGGTTCCAAGACTGAGCTCGGGACGCCACAAAAGCATACACCCCAACATCCTTTGCTGAGAGAAGCCCTAATCCTCCCAAACGCATCGGCAAGGAAGCTAGGCGCCACTGTAGGTCGCCAAAGAACGGACCCCCACATACCACTATGTCTTCAATGGCCTCCCGCAGACCATTGTCAAAACATGATACCGCTTCATCCATCATGGCGGGTTGACAGGTCCGCAAACCAAAAAGCAACTTAGCGACTCCCATACAAGATCTGAGCAAGAGGAGTTCACTCTGGGGATCCCGAAGGCAGGGCAAAAGTTTCATAAGATCAACCGCGTGCGAGGCTCTCCGCCCCGCCAATTCCCGTATAAAGTAAGAGTCCCGACTAACAGTATCCTAAAAACGTGCCGAGTAGCACTATTGCCGAACAACGACAAAGGAACACTAACAACTGAAAAACTCGTATAAAAAGAAGGAAAAAACAAAAGTGAATGAAAAAATAGATGTAAAAACAATGAACCACACACGTGAAGCGTAAAACGTAGAAAACAATAACTAGCTAAGTTGATCTAGGAACCCCATGCGTTGCGACGATCCGTTAAACTGGAAAAAATATGCGTAAAAATGTCAAACCGCACACATGTCGTGGCTTGTTAAGGTAGTGGAAATTAAAAAATAAAAAGTATAGGGACCAAATTTAAAGTGAAGAGATTGGGGTTAAATTGTAAATAATGTAAATATTTGGGTAAAAGTAAAAACATGTTTAGATTAAGATTAAGAAATTAGTAAGTATTATGTGAACTACCAGCCCATGGGTTTTCGCCATCGCGATTATCCTGATCACGTGTGCAAGCTTAAGAAATCATTATACGGTCTAAAACAAGCTCCTCGGGCGTGGTATCAACGGTTTACAGATTTTGTCCTTCAACAAGGATTTACACAGTGCAAGACAGATAATTCTTTATTTATTTTTCATCATGGCAGCGACATTGCATATCTATTAATTTATGTGGATGACATTATTTTAACTACGTCCTCTCCTGCCTTACTTGATCAGCTCATGTCCACTTTATCAGGAGAATTTGCCATGAAAGACTTGGGCCCCTTGACTTATTTTTTGAGAATTTCTGTCACTCGCACTGGCAATTCTATGTTTTTGTCACAGGCTGCTTACGCCAAAGATATCATCCACAGGGCCGCAATGGATTCTTGCAAACCTTCCGCTACACCGGTAGATACCCAATCTAAGCTCTCGGCTGATGGACCATTATTCGAGGACCCGACTTTATTTCGGAGTCTTGCGGGAGCTTTACAATATCTAACCTTTACTAGACCCGATATTACGTATAGTGTTCAGCAGGTTTGCATGCACATGCACTCTCCTCGGATCGAGCATTGTGATGCGTTGAAACGCATTATACGGTACATTCAGGGTACGATCGAGTATGGTCTCACTCTCGGCCCTTCTGACTCTCTTACTCTCCGCGCCTACACTGATGCTGACTGGGCCGGGTGCCCTGACACTCGGCGCTCTACCTCCGGGTATTGCGTCTACTTGGGTAACAATCTTATTTCTTGGTCTTCTAAAAGACAGTCTACCATTTCTCGTTCTAGTGCGGAAGCCGAATATCGTGGGGTTGCGAATGTCGTTGCTGAAATATGCTGGCTACGGAATCTCTTGTTAGAACTTCGTCGGCCTCTATCCAAAGCTACGGTCGTCTATTGTGATAATGTTAGTGCGATTTATCTGTCCGGGAATCCTGTTCAGCATCAACGCACCAAACATATCGAGCTGGATATTCACTTTGTTCGTGAGCATGTTCAGAAAGGTCTAGTTCGGATTCTTCACATACCGTCCCGCTTTCAAATAGCTGACATTTTCACCAAAGGACTACCGAAGATTCTCTTTGACGATTTTCGATCCAGTCTAACCGTCCGTCTTCCTCCCGATTCGACTGCGGGGGTGTAATAGATATATACTAATTATTGTATAATTAGGATAGATTTGATTTGAATTATTTATAGATAATCATCATGTATATCATCTCCAAGAATAGGAGATATGTTTGTATCTTGTATTTAAACCCCTTTGGGATCAATGAAAATGAAGCATTGAACCATAATCTTATATGAACATCAATACAAAAGATTTACATCAAGAAATTAGTATAATAAACGCTCTACAATCTGTTCGATGTACAACAATGTGTTGCACTACTTCAACAAGTCTTCGCGTGAGATATCCTGCATCTGATGTTCGGATAGCGGTATCCACAACTCCTTTGTATATGAATATCAATTCAAAAGATTTAGATTAAGCTAAGTTTGTAATTACGCTACTAATTTGTCAAGAGGTGAGTGAGACTCTGTCCAAGGTTTGTTCACAGCTTGACATTACCTTGGTTAAATTGGTATTGGCGGAGTTTGAAAAAAAATTGAGGGGACGAAAGTCACGTGACACTTAAAACGGTAAGGCGGGACTTAATACGCATATAATTTTCGGATGAAAACACGTAAACAGTGTTTATCATTCCCCTCACACTGATGAGACCAAGGTTTGACCGCTTTTAAATTTAGTTATTGTTTCTTTTATTATTTTCCTTTATCTCAAACTTAAGTAAACAATTTTTATTAATTTTTAAAATGGCTTCCCCTTTTTTATCATTTCCGATTAAAATTCAATATCTACCGAGCATATTTTGCATATATCAGGACTATTTTTAACAAGTGTACCAATATTGACCAACTACATGACTATACCAAAACCGTTATCGATATCGGGTATTTTTGGAATATGTATTGGCGATGCATTGGTATTGCAACGAGCCAAACCAATAACAAACAATTTTCCGCAGTAGAGCGCAAGGGAATCCCACTAGTTTAACTTAATACAAAAACTTGGCTAAGACTCAAGACCAGAAAAATCACAATGAACTGGTCTTGTGGTCCAACGCAATAATGTGCATCTCCACTAGAGGTGCACATTCAAACTGGTTGAGGAAACCACCCATTGCGACGCCAGTTGCAATCCAATTTGATCCGCGAATTTTAAAATCGGTTTGCAAACTCCCCATTGAAACCGGTCAAAACAAAACCGAACCACATGAGAACATGTTTTTAGTCCAATCGTTTTCCTCTAAAAAAAGCCAGTTTCTAAATCCGAACAGGTTTGAGTGAAACGGATTTTGACTTTCTTTGAAGCAATCCAAATCGGTTTTTTAACCCATACCAGTTTGGCCCAAAAATCGGTATTGAGCACCTCTAGAAGAAGCGATCACACCCACATGCATTGCCATTTATTGAGTACAAAATGACCATCAACCAAAAAGATCACAACACGTAAAAAAGAGTACGAAAATGTAGGATTACAATCAACTTAGAAAGTACCCGAGTCTTCATGTTTACTTCTTTCACACAATATGCCATTGTTCAGATTTATTACTAGCAATTAAAAAAAACCAAAACCTTAACTGTCTGAGTAACATTATTAGTCAAAAGCAAAAGTTGAAGCTTCTTCATAAGCACCAAAAACGTCCCTGAACTTTAGTAGAGCTGAAACCAATCTAGCTAGGCTCCGAACCGCATAGAGACACATGACCGCCACATCTTATGTTTAGATATTTTCTTCAATAGCTGTCACACAAACCGTCATGTTAGAATTCTGATTAATCTTATTTATCTGTAACGGGTTTAATGAGCAAAACAATGAATTGGTAAGAAAATAAATGAGTCAAAAGGCTTAAACAACCTTTTTTGTAAGTAACAGTTGTTTAAATTACTATTATGAAACAACATAAAAAAAACAATTAATTTAGATAAAAATAACTTAGGAGGAAGTATGTATTAAAATTAGACTTTTGGTCCTTTTGGATGACTAACAATCCACACCTCTGTTAAACAAATTTTATACTTATTAATGCAGTCTAAGATCATATACAACCGATTAGACGTGTATATGGGACCCTAAGCAATTAAAAAAAAAGATAAAAGGATGTTCATAAATGTACCTCAACGAGTTCCCCAAACTTAGAAAAATATAGGAGCAGCAACATGCTCACCAACTCGCACCCGGTGCAGCTCTTTTTCCTCATTCGCCTGCACCGGCGTGTAAAGGATTACGGGTTGCTATTCAGAATCTTCATACAACTCATCATCAGATAGCTCATCATCGGACATCTCATCAAACGCTCGCATATCCAACTGATAACGAAGCATACCACCTATACCACCAAAACCTCTGCAAAACTGAGACCCCTTTTGTGATTTATTAGTAACAAACTCAAGCGTGCAACCAAACGTACTATATTCATCAGCAAGCCATTCAAGCAAAGACATTTTTTCTTGGACTTCAAGTTCAGCATTTGTAGTTGAATCCCTAAAGTTATTCTGATCAACCTCTTCTTCCTGGTTTAAATGCTTTATAATCACTTCGCCCGTTGCGATATTCCTTAACGTATATCTGTTAACATCAAGATTTTCCCAAACTATGAGTATATCAACAGCACCCATTTCTAGAGCCTTTAATGTGTTATGCACACCATAAATACATTTCCCTGTATCTTGTTTTATTTCTTCAAAGTACTTGCCTATTAAGTGTTTCTCATGTGTAAACTTAACATCTCCTAGAATCTCAGCAGATAATCCTATTGCTTGATTAAACCCGTCTTCGCCCCCATAACAAACATCAACAACATTCAAGATTTTTGCCTGGAGACGTGGGTCAAACATATCGGATTGACTAAGCACAGTCTTAAAGTCTGCAGACCCTGCAAGTGAAAAATTAGTGAGAAATAATAGACCAAAATAAAAAGTGAGAAATTGATTTCGAAATTTGGAATTTAAGATTAATATAAACTGTTATAGATTATTGCGTTTTGGTAGCCTAAAAAACTGATTATCTGCGTTTTCAAAACGCAATCCAAACACTAAAAACTGGTTATCTGCGTTTTCAAAACGCAATAATCTAAAAATCAGATTCACAACGCAATCCCAAACACCCTCTAAATTAATTATAAAATCACCAAACCCAGCCTAAAAGGATCGAGTCCATGTATGGGCCGCCAGATACAATCCGTCGGCTAATATTTAGGCATAAGGCAGAACACAGGTCTGTCAACTGGTCCAGGCTTTGTTCAACTGTACCTGCAAGTACGAGTCCTGTAACATTGAGTCGGTTGGTTGAAGGACTGATATATAACTGTGCAGCTAACTCAGCAGTCTTTCTCACATAATTATGCCTTTTTTCCATTCTTAACCGAGCAAATCGTAACGCAGATTGCCCTCCTTTTCCATGTTTCTTCGGCAGATCAACACTAAATTTGTAAACAACTTCTCGAGTATTACCGCTCAATGTCCCAAACAGCGTCCCATTCCCATCCATAACAATAAAACCGAACTTACCATCAGATTCCAACAATTCATTCAAAGCTTCTGTATGAAACTTATTATCACAAAGATACAACGACGCATTAATGGGCCGAAAAGGCTCAAAATCAATTGTGACCTTTTTCTCCCTTCCATCTTCAGTAACAATGGTTCCAGTGTAAAGCACGAGTCCATTTGGAGGAACTTTATTGTACAGCTTGAGCCTTTGTTGGGCTGATGTAATTGCACCCAAAACAGATTGACGGTTCACTCGGCTTTTTATGTTTGAAGCGGTTCCAAATTCGTCCCCGAGCAGTTTTGTGACCCGGGTATTTGATCACGAGGAGGCATAATGAGAGAAATCATGCTGGTACCGTTACCACGAACCGCTTCTAGTTGCTTAATAAGCTTCTTTGTTTTCCATATTTCGATGTTTTCGTTGATTTCTTGAGCGTTCACCATTGTAGCAGCAAATATTCCTGACATACATATGTTTAGACAGGCAATATGTAACAGATTCACACACACACACAAAAAAAAAAAAAAAAACGTAAACTGCATACACATCGTGTTGGTTAGGTATATAAAAATAAGAAGATGAATCAAAAAAACATCCATGCAGAAAACTAACTGATCAGCAAATTAAAGGAACAACGTAACAACATATTCGACACATGAAGTAAGAATGTAACTCGCTGGCGACCAAAGAGTCAAGTTTTATTTTTAACAGTTTTTCTATTCAAAAAGGGTAGCGGCGCAACTTGTAGTCTGTTTACCTGTCGCCCAGTTGTAAAACTTGTTGGTTTTAATTTTAAGAAAAAAAAAATTAATACTTTAAAATTGCATACGATCGAAGGAAGCAAGTGATTAACAAAATAATAAAAAATAAAGAATTGGTAGCGTGAATGATAACCTGAAGGAGAGTTTTGGACGATGAATTTAGTTGTAATTGATAGCGTTAATGTATAAATAAATATATATATATAGGAGTACGTAGGGTTTAGGGTTTGGGATATGATACAATATATATTTGTAGCATTATACGCACAATCGCCGATCATCACGTACGATCTGTATCATAATCTTTTATATAAACCGCTGTTGCAACAAGGAATGCGGGTAAATTAGGTATTCAGGTTTATAAGTGTTTAATTAACACGTTTCATGTTATTTGGAACCAAAAAAAGATTTAATGATAATATATGTTCTTTTGGTTTCGTCATAGAACTAGAATCAAAGATTTCGATTGGAAAATGTGGTGTATTTATCCTTTGGACTTGATGTAATCGTTTGTTTTTTGCCCCGGGGGTCCTTGTTTTGAGGACCGCTTGTGGTTGTTGTGAATGAAAGTTACCTTACAAAAAAAATATTTATTTTTAATACTAATTACAAATACTAAATATCACTAAGTTATTATAAAGGAATAATAAATAGTTAATGATGAATATTTAGAAATTATTATAGAAAATAATATTTTGAGATCAGTGGCGAAGCTTGACCCGAAGGTTCGGGGGGTCGGAAGTCACCGGGGGGTTCGGAAGTCACTAGTTTCGGGGGGTCGAAACCCTATATTTTCAAAATTTTCTATACGGATACTACATAATCGGAACTTCTGCGCGAAAATCCCGGGGGTCAGCCGCCCCTCCCCGCCCCAACTAAGCTGCGCCACTGTTTGAGATATGATCATATAATACGACAGAAATATAAGAGAAGAGGGGAAAAATATTGAGAAAAAAATTATGATTTGTGAAGCAGCCCGCTATATTCAAAGAATTACATGTCTATCAACACTAATATTTTGTATTGATATCGTTCAAATAATTTAGTCAAAAATTTATTTTTTAATTGTATCATATAATTTTTTAAAATAAGTTCAAATTTTGCAATGATATCGTACAAATAATTTAGTCAAAATTTATTCCAATATAGATAACATTTATTCTTTTAGTTCTATATGATATAAACCGTTTAAAATCATTTTAATCTATATATATAATAAAAGAAAGCCATTTTAATGACATGGCATTCAAGGAGGCATTCTCCCCCTTGAGTGTGCCATGTGTCATGCCATGTGGTAATGGTTTAAAAAGATATATTAAAACCCTAACACATTATTTCTTGAAGATTATTAGAAAAGAAAACCCTAAACAATTCCTTGCCTCCATACATTCTCCATCGAATGATTCTATTGAAGAATTACATCACACTCAAATATCATACACTGATATTCTAAAGATCCCACACATAGCTTCAGGGGTAAGTCTTTATCTGTTCTTCAATGTTTTTTAATCTAAAGTTTGATTCTGTTCTTTAATGTTTTTTAATCTAAAGTTTTGTTTTTGAAACGAGAGATGGAGCGGTACGATCGCCAATCTGTCAGAGATATCAGGAAACGAGAGATGGAGCGGTGCGATCGCCAATCTGTCAGAGATATCAAACGATCTTCAGTCAACAAGAAAGTTGTACACGTCGATGAAGAATCATATAACAAAGCCTCTTTAACCTCCGATCAAGCCCGTACAATCAAGGTTTTAACATCTTTCTTTTTCTCAAATTCCACATCAGAAATTATTTTTTTTTTACCTTCGATCAAGCCGTGAGCGGAGATGAGAACTAGAGTTGATTAACATCTGATTTAAATTCATATACTCAGTGCATCTTTCAATGCAACAATATTAGAAAATTTGGGTCCTATCTTGTGGGTCCTATCATATAATGCAATAATATATAAAGTTATCTAGATGAAAATGAAATAAACAAATGTACCTACAGAATATATGAAAGTAGCTATCTCTTATAGTTTCAATCCAAAATCTAGGAGTTCATACTGTAGATGAACTTTAAAATAGGAATAGGAATAGGAATGACAGACCATTTTGAGTTGGGGTAGGATTAGTGCAATCCAACACTTTTATATATATTTTAAAATATGCTTTTTTGCATATTAACAGGCAACAAGAAAAGTCCTAAACGCAACATCCGATCGCTGATCAGCAAATAAATGGATGACACTAGGACAATATTTGATGGTCTTAGAGCCCTCAACTTTAACCTATTGGATCAGTAGTGCCATGGTATATGTTTAACTTCTATATTTACGGCTTTACCAGCTTTTAATCAGGCTATAATAAACAGAATGTGGCTAACAAATATGCGTGTTGTAATATATGTTGTAATAGTGGCAAAACGTGGTGTAAAGAAGCGAAGCAATGACGTGGTAAGTCACCTTTACTTTAGGGCTTTAATTAAGGTTCTTTGGATGCGCGTTTCTGAACTGGTATACTGTCGCGATTATAGTCAATGATATTATTACTTCATTCGCCCCCAATAGGTAAATGTCCTTTTTAATCATTAGATTTGAATATGGACTGTTAAATTTATATTAATAACCATGGAAAACTTGAGATTGTTAGGCGGACAATTAAGGTGATTTTTTTTTTTTTGCTCATGGCTTTGGTGCTTTTACTTGACTGCTATATGTGAACACTCAACGTGTTGAGGTTTATGCACGGCTTCAATTTTATTCTTTATATCCATGATACACTTGGTTTGTTTTTTGTAGGTATCTTCAGTTACTGAACATATTGGGGCACAAGATTCGGGAGCAAAAGCATCGGATTTTGATGACGATGATGGTGGATATATAGCAGTTGTTGGGACAATGTTATCGGATTGTTCAAACACCTCAGTGATGCTTCGATATGTGAGATCATTAAATAACTTGAGAATTTGCATGAATCTTCTTAGGGATTCAAATAAGAGCATATAAGCTATAAGCTTTCCATGTTTGCAAGGTGAAAATTGAACTTTTGATTGTTTAATAATACTTGGATTTATTATGTTTATCACTTCATATTAGATTTTTCAACCCCGGGACGCTCCCGGGGTAAAATCTAGTATTATATAATTGTCACTTCATTTTGCTAAATAACAAAAGCAATGAATTTACACCGTGCCTCGCGGAAGGGCCAGGTTGATTTTAAACAAAACGTAAATGAAAACATATATAGACGGAATGTGAAAAAAAAAAATAACGCTAAACTATTAGAATTAAAAAATAACGCTTCCAAATCTAAAATAAGTTATTCCATTTCCATCTGTTTTAAATCACCAGTATGACCATCAATAATGAGGCAATTCCCCTTGGCATGATGTGGCAAAATGGAAGTTTTTAATTAGGTGATAAATTAATTGGGCAGACATATCCACACTTCAACCATTAACACCCACCACCCTCATAATGCCCTTGTCCTTGGCCCGGCTTTGGGCTGACTTAGTGACTTCGCAAGTGACGCCAAATCACTACACATAGTCAATTATTCATATATACCATATGCTATGACGGTATAGTGTAGTCAATTAGTCATATATACCATATGCTATAACGGTGTAGTGTGGGTATGACAAGTAGACGAGGGTTCAGATAACCAAAGGCTTGTAAGACTAAACACTAGTATAAATTTAGGGGTGCGAGCGGCTCGCGAGCTACTCGAGATCGACTCGGTAAAATGCTCGAACGAGCCAAGCCTTATCGAGCTCGAGCTCGAGCCTAAAATAAAGCTCATTTAGTTATCGAGCCCGAGCTCGAGCCTCAAATGTAGAGCTTGGTTGGGCTCGTCGAGCCTTATCGAGCTTTACTTATTTATGTCAATTAATACTTATATAGCCCAATTTTATTACAACCCATGCATTAACTAAATTACTTTGGGCCTTGGGCTTCTTAATTGTCCAAAACGAGCTCATTAATGGTTCAAAACGAGTCCGTAATAGTCCAAAACGAGCTTCTTAATGGTCCAAAACGAGCTCGAGCTCGTTTAAACTCTTGCCACACACACTTTGATCGAGATTTCGAGCCGAGCTCGAGTTCTTAAATATACTATCGAGCCGAGCTCGAGCCCAAAATACGAAGCTCAAATCGAGCTCGAGTTCGAGCTTCTGAAAATTTTCACGAGCCGAGCTCGATAATGCAAGGCTCGGGCTCGACTCGGCTCGTTTGCACCCCTAAGTATAATAATTTCAGTAACTAACGAATTTTATTATTTAACAATTGAACTTCTATTATAGTCTAACAAATTAATGTTCTCTATAACTTCATTAGATTTTGTCAATGTATATTAATTTAAAAAAAATAATGTGCGAATCCTATACCAATCGTGATGCGAAAGACTTGCATATAAGCCTTACATTTAGAATCCAAACCCACCTGCATTGCCAGTTTGCCACTATAGAAACCGATTCCGGAATCTACGGTTTTGGACCAGTTAAGAGGACCCTTCCTTTGAGACCGGTTTCGAACCGGTTAAAACCGTTAAAACCAAACACGGTTTGGGAAAAAACGCCATTTTGACTTTCGTTGACCAAAACCAAACACGGGTTGGGAAAAAAATAACCGGTTTGTGCACCCCTACTAAAAAGAAGAGAATAAAGTACAAAATCACCGTCAACCAAAAAGATCACAAGTTAAAGCAACCACAACACATAAATAACGAGTAAGGAGATGCAGGAATACAATCCGAGTAGATTCATGTTTAGATATTGAACACAATACAACCATGTTCAAATTTATTATAAGCAAACACAATAAACTTTAACGTCATAGATAGCTGCATACTATTATTAGCTAAAAGCGTTGAAGCTTTTTCATAAGCGCAGCAAGAGAGACTTCAGACAGCCATGAACAATGTGCTCAAGATATGCATCCTTGAGCTTGGTTTATAAGAGCAATGCGTAAGAGAGCTAAGGCCAAACCAGCTTGGCTCCACAGTCCAATAGAGATAGGATCAGCACCTCTTATGTTCAGATAACTTTTCTCCAATAGCTGTCACACAAACCGCCGTGTTAGAATTCAAGTTAACTTTTTATTTAGCTGTAACGGGTCAAATTATCCACCGCATGACCCGAATCCTTGGCCAAAACAATAATTTAGCTGCAAAATAAAAGGGTCAAACGATTTGAAGTTTGAACAAGTTAAAATTCAGCCTAAAGGGGCATGTTCCCACTCGACTCATTTTGACCCATTACCCAACCCATTTTGCAACCTCTAATTTCAGTTGAACGTTTTGTGCTTTAGACCTATAATGTCCAACTCCAAGATCCCTCTATTTGACTATTTCTTATTCTTTGGTAACCACCGATCATTTTTGAGTTTTTTTAATAAATAAATATAGTTTAAAACTTTAATTAGTATTTCCAAAACAAGATAATTTTGGCACCAAAAAAATATTTATATAAAAAACTATTTAACAGGATACACGCACTGAAATTTGTAAAAATAGATTTTGGATGACTTCAAATCGTACCTCTTTTAGCCAAACTTTATGATTTGACCAGTTTAAGATCATACACAAGCCATTATACTTGTATATGGGACACCAAATAAGAATACAACTCTAAATTAATTCCTACAAAGTCAAAGATTAAACCAGTTTCATGATTCAGTTTATAAAGATAACACAATGTTCATATATGTACCTCAACACGAGTTCCCCAAACTGAGAATGATGAAGGAGCAGCAGCATGTTCGAGAACTCTCGCCCGGTGCAGGCCTTTTTCCTCATTCGCCTGCACCGGCATGTAGAGGATTATTGATTGCTATTCAGAATCTTCATACAACTCATCGTCAGACAGCTCATCAAACGCTCGAATATCCAACTGATAACGAAGAATGCCACCTATCCCACCAAAACCTCTGCAAAACTGAGACCCCTCTTGTGATTTATTAGTAACAAACTCAAGCGTGCAACCAAACTTCCTATATTCATTAGCAAACCACTCAAGCAAAGACAATTTTTCCTGAACTTCCAATTCAGCATTTGTAGATGAATCCCTGAAGTTTTTCTGAACAACTTCTTCTTCCTTGTTTAGATGCTTTATAATCACTTCACCTGTTGTGATATTTTTTAGAGTATATCGGTTAACATCAAGATTTTCCCAAACTATGAGTATATCAACAGCACCCATTTCTAGAGCCTTTAATGTGTCCTCCACACCATAAACATACTTCCCAGTATCTTGACTAAGTTCTTCAAAGTACTTGCCTATTAAGCGTTTCTCTTGTATAAACTTAACATTTGCAAGAATTTCAGCAGATAACTCAATTGCTTGATTAAACCCGTTTTCGCCCCCATAAGAAACATCAACGACATTCAAGATTTTTGCCTGGAGACGTGGGTCAAACATATCAGATTGACTAAGCTCAGTCTTGAAGTCAGCAGATCCTGTAGAGGATTAATAAAAAAATTAGGATGGCAAATATAGAATAAAAAACTTAAGAATTTACGAGATTATTATAAACCATTCCATTTGTCATATATGTAAAGCCTTTTTTTATTTGCAAGTTGTAACTATTTAAAAAAAATAATAAAATTTGTTGGAGCTATTATGATACCAAAATGTTATATAACAAGTTGTTAGATTAATAAAGTAAAAAACCAGACCCATGCATGACACTCACAAAGACTTGGTCGGGCTTTATTAAACTTTACCTGCAAGTATGAGTCCTGAAACATTGGGCTGGCTGGTTGAAGGATTGATATAAAACTGTGTAGCTAGCTCAGCAGTCTTTCTCACATAGTTATGCCTTTTTTCCATTCTCAAACGAGCAAATCTTAAAGCAGATTGCCCTCCTCTTCCATGTTTCTTTGGGAGATCAACACTGAATTTGTGAAGAACTTCTCGAGTGTTACCGCTCAATGTCCCAAACAGCGTCCCATTCCCATCCATAATTATGAAACCGAATTTATCATCCGATTCCAACAATTCATTCAAAGCTTCTGTGTGAAATTTGTTATCACAGAGATACAAGGATGCATTGATGGGCCGAAAAGGCTCAAAATCAATGGTGACCTTTTTCTCCTTCCCATCTTCAGTTACAATGGTTCCAGTGTAAAGCACAAGCCCGTTTGGAGGAACTTTGTTGTAAAGCTTGAGCCTTTGCTGGGCTGATGTAATTGCACCCAAAACAGACTGACGGTTCACTCTGCTTTTTATGTTTGAAGCGGTTCCAAATTCGTCCCCGAGCATTTTCGTCACCCTGGATACTTGATCACGAGGGTGGCATAATGAGAGAAATCATGCTGGTACCATTACCACGAGCAGCTTCTAACGCCTTAATAAGCTTCTTAATTTTCCATATTTCAATGTTTTTGTCAGTATCTTGAGCATCCACCATTGTAGGATATTTGAAAATGTTGTATAAGCAGCAAATCTTCCTGACATACACATGTCAATAACAAGGATAAATATGAAAAATTAAATAATTATGTCAAAATGGAAGTAGCACATAAAACATAGTCATGACTTATGACAGGCTGCAAAAGTGATGTTGAATTCAAATGCAAATCCAAATCCAAATCCAAATCCAAACATTAAATCAAAAGTTTTGGAATTTCCTTCAGACAGTGGCGCCAGGGGTGGATCGCGTCCGTTGCTACTCAACTTTGCGCACGTAGTGGAAAATTAGTGCAAAATTTTTTTTTTTTACGATATTTGGAAAACGTTACTACTAAAATGAAAAAAAATGAAAAACGTTACTACTGAAATTAACTTATAGATCCGCCACTGAGTGGCGTTACTATGTCAACGCCATGGCGTTACTATGTCCACTCCTTTCATTAAGACAACATATCCATAATAAATCGGAAAATTTTTGTTGTTTGCAATTAGGTGTGCTTGTGATGGTTTAATAAGATTTATTTTGAACACAAAAAATAAAAACATAGTTATACCACAAAAGGTTCAGGTTCTTCAACCACAATAGAAATAATAACACATCTCATGTTCAGCAAAAAGATAACATTTCATAATATTAATAGTTTAATTAAAAACAGAGCTGTTAAATGAACGTAAAATTTCATAAACGCATACAGATCGTCATCGTCCTGCTAGGGTTCGGTCTATGACGATCAGAAAAGAAATGAACAAAAACATCCATGCAGAAAAAATCTTAATATGAGCAAATTAAAGGAACAGCAAGAACAAATGATCTACGTATCTAAGATACATCAATAATATGAAAACTGCATACGATCGAACGAAACAGAAAGATTAATATATAATGAAATAGAGATTTGATACCTGAAGAAGAGATTGCGATGATGATGATGATGATGATGATTTATGGTTTGTGAAATTGTAAGGAGAAAGAGATGAATTTATTTATACACAGAACAACAGAATACCCGATCATCACGGCTCTTTAATGGATGTTTCGGATTATTATTATTATTCGGATTCGGGTTTGTTTGATGTAAACCAACCGCCATATATTGCTGCAACAAATGCACACACACACGATTATTAACACTTGTCATCCTACTGCTTTTTTCAACCAAAATAATATCATTATTTTATATTTTATTTTCATAATAAAATATAAAAAAGTTTAATTTCTCTAGAATTAATTCTTTGAAATTTGTAATTATTAGAGTTTACGTGTCAAACAAAAAATGTTGTTTTAAAGGTCAGCCAACAAAGAAAGTAACGCGTAAATGCCTAATTTCTACTTTCTTTTCTTTTCATTGCATATTTCACTTATTTTGTCATCAAAATAATAACTAGTATTATACCCGTCCGTTGGGACGGGTCCTAAAATTTAAAACATTCAAACTATATGCACACTGAAAATTCCAATAATGTCTTATCCAACTAAGATTGTAGGCACGGAGTTGGTTAGTTTCCGTACATATTGACTCAAATTTCGTTATTTAGTTGGCAAAATTTAACATCTTTGTTTCGTTGTGTATAATCGGAAATTTCTAAAAAAGTAAACAAAAACGAAATAGCTTCAAACATGTAATGGTATATTTGAATACAAGTACATGAAACAAAGACAACAAAAAACCTGTAAAACAAAATGCAATACACGACTCACTTCGCATTACTAACCACATGGTGATGACATATAAGAATATAGTAGTGTTTTAAAATATATCTAATAATAACATCTGACGTTAATTTAAGTTGTTGCCCGATTGACGGCACATACGTCACCTAAAGTTGAGAGCTACATGCTGAATGTGTTTTTGGTTTCTACATCACTTTTGCTTCCTATTGTCACAAATATAGAGGTATTTTTCATGTGCATTTGAGATTGTGTTGAAATATAGAGGTATTTTCATGAACTTTTTTCGCATTCCTCTCAACATATTCGTCTACATCGTTTTCTATAATGTACGTAATTATATTTCAAGCTCGAGCCTTTCTTTATCTTTTGATGCGTAAGATTATTTGGTTGTGTTATGTAATTGCAGGTAAATGCATCCCTAAAAACAGTCTTGTTTTGGAATATGCTCCATCTTCCTTTTTGTGGGTGCAATGCTGCAGAGACGGTTATTTGTCATAACAGACAAGTAAGTAGTTTATGTTGTCTACTTATCCAAGATTACATTATATTTATGCAACATCACAAAGCTACATGGCAAATTGGCAATCAACTACAAGGTTCTTTTTTTTTTTGAACAGCGAAATCATGTTATATATTCCAAAAACAAAAACATAGCCCAGCAAGGTGCTACGGTATGTTTACATTACAACACACCAGATAACTCCAATATGTCCTAGCTCTCCATAATTACCCAACACACTGTTAAGGCGGCCGCCTGAACCGCCATTGCTTTTACTTTGGTCAGCCTTGCATGCTTATAAAATTCCAGCAAGTTACGAACCGGCACGGCCCAACACCCCTAGAAAAAACCACTGCTTCTCCTCTGGACATAGTTTATGGGTGAATAATTAATTAGTCATATGTTTATATATGTTCCGAGAGTTGGAATTGAAAGAAAGAAAAGTTACCTTCTTAAATGAACATATTCTTGTCTAGACATATATTCTTCATTTCTTCAAGCTCTTGTTCATAGTTTTCCAGCTAAGTCAAAGCTTTTGGTGTTAATACGTACTGACACAATCACCAACAAAAAAAGATACCGGGAAATTAATATGAGTTGAAGGTCCCAAATACTTGAGTGTTTGCTATATCAGATTCAGTTCGCGACAGTAATGGCAGTCGTGGTGGTGGTTATGTTGGCGGTCTTGACGATGGTCTTGACTCGGTCTCGGGCCCGGGTCAGATTCGGTTCGGTGGTTGTGGTGGTTACGGTTATGGTTGGGTTATGATGCAGATGTATCTATATTATTTTGAAGTAATAGTAAAAAAAAGATAAGGGTTACCGGTTTGATAATATATGTATCTAACATACTCCCCAATCATTTAGAAAGATACATGAAAAACGATAAAGTAAACATAAACTTGAT